>WAAG01089935.1:0-14575 GCA_013390105.1 Tichodroma muraria
TCCCTTTTGTTTATTAAGTATACTTTTTAAAGTACCATGTGCCCTTTGCACAATGGCTCATCCAGTTGCTGAGCAGAGTATACCAGTGTGGTGTGATACATGCCAGAGCTGTAGGAAATGTCTGGTTTTCTGTTTTGATGATGTGAGGGACACATAAAGCCACAAAAGCTGATTGCCAATGTGAGATGGCATCCCAACTCCTTTTCCCTGTGTTTACTGAAGCCCATATCACTGATGAAAAGGTATCAGTTGAGACGTGTATATTTTAAACGGCCAAATTCAGGCATATGTTTCTGATTGGTTTGCCAGATTTGAAAAGCCCACAGTCCACGAGGGTTTACCCCCATCTGCAGTGGTGCAGCATGACCTTGGCAGTCAGCACAAATGTTAACTATATTACAAGCCTTTGTATTTGACAGCTGAAATTGCCGCCGTGAGGCTCAAATGCCTGGGTGGAAAAAATCATTTGATGCCTTTGCGTGTGCCAGCATATCTGGCTGTGGTGCTGTCCAAGCAAGGCCAGCTAGTGTATCTGCCCTGGCATTGCCCTCTGTAATGAAACCTGGTAAATTTGTGTGACTCCGGATGTGTAAGATATAATAAGAGCAAGTTCTGGCTTGGATAGTAAGGCACAGAGTTTTTAGTAAGTCAAATAGTTGTGCATTATCAATTTCCTTTAATAGTGCTTGATCTAATCTCTGTGTTATGTCTGCAACATAAGCAGAATCAGTTACAATGTTTAGAGGAATGTGGGGAAAATGTTGGAAAGCCATAGCTACAGCCTGTAGCTGTACTATTTGAGGTGATCCACTCTCATATCCCTCCAACGTTTGCGACTCACCTTCCTCTTTCCATGTCACAATGGCCTTTCCTGTTTTCCCAGAACTGTCAGTAAACATTGTAACACCTTTTAACGGTATTTGGCTGTTTAGAGGTTTCAGAGATAGTGCAGTTTCTTCACTTAACTTCAGCAATCTATGGCTTGGTAAATGATAAATGATTTGTCCAGAAAAATTTTGCAAGGCACTTTGCAAAGCTGTGCAATTAGCAAAACACCATTTGAACCGTTCTTGTGTCACAGGAATAATGATTTTTTAAGGAACTCTAGCATTCAATTGTAAACACCTGTGATGATATTTGATAATTAATTGTGCAATTAGCTCAAACACTGTAGGTGCCACCTTTTTTGGTTGATGAGGTAAAAACATCCACTCTAGAATGTGCAAAGGGTCAGGCCAGCGTGTATTCCACTGTCCAATAATACCAGTAATATGAAAATTAACAATGAGAATGAGCACAGTGATAGATACCTCTGTGCATATCTGGTGGACCTGTTTGTGATAGCCTGCTCTACTTTTTCAAGAGCAGCTTTTGCCTCTGGGGTTAATTTTCAGAGGGAAGTTAATTTGGGATCACCTTTTAAGAGGTCAACTAAGGGTGCTAATTGTGAATTGGTTATTCCTAGATACAATCTGACCCAGTTGATAGTACCCAAAAGTTTTTGTGCATCATTTAGAGTCCGAACTTTGGTTGAAAATTGAATCACTTGTGTCTGCACAGTTTGGTTCATTATTTTGAGTCCCAAATATTTCCAGGGTGCTTGCTGCTGCACCTTCTCCGGTGCTACCTGCAGCCCAAATGTTTTTAATGCTTGCAACAGGCTTGGCTGAATCTGTGAGAGTTCTTTTTTGGTTTAGGTTGCTATCAAAATGTCATCCATGTAATGGTAACAGTATGCCTGGAAATTCTCTCATGGATGAGAGTGCCTGTGCAACATACCACTGACAAATTGTGGGGCTAATTTTCATGCCTTGGGTGAGAACATGCCATTGATAATGTTGCACTGGTGCTGCGTTATTAATAGAAGGCGCTGTTCAAGCAAACTTTGGGGTATCATCTGGGTGCAAAGGAATAGTGAAAAAACAGTCTTTCAGGTCCACAATCAGGATGTCCCAGGAGACAGGTATCATTGTTGGAGATCGCATACCAGGTTGCAAAGTGCCCATGCTCTCCATCACGGAATTAATTTTTCTCAGGTCATGGAATAGCTTCCATTTCCCAGATTTCTTTTTTACAACAAATACTGGGATGTTCCAAGGGCTCATAGATGGCTCTATGTGTCCTTGAACCAGTTGTTCCTGTACTAATGATTTTAGGGAGTCTAGCTTTTCTTTCTCAAGGGACCACTGTGGTACCCAACACAGGCTGAGTAGTAAGCCATTTCAGAGCTGGTGTGGGATACCTTACACCCTTTAATACAGTAGCCCCTGTTAAAAATCCGTCCCCGCCCAGACTCCCCATGCTGACAGAACATCCCTCCCCCACAGGTTCAGTGGTGCAGCAGTGATGTATGGCCGAATTGTAGCTGTTTGGCTCTCAGAATTTTTTATCAACAGAGGATTGATGCTCAAGCAGCTCTGTGTGGTCCCTCCGATGCCAGGAACGGCAGATCCTGCAGGTGTGGTGGGCCATGATGAAGGCCATGTGTTGCTAGAGATGATGGTGGCGTCTGCCCCTGTATCAATCATCCCACTGACCATTGTCTGCAAAGGCTTTGCTTTTAGGCATCATCACAGTACAAACCATATTAGGTCTTTGATCACCCATGACCAGAGTCTAGTACACCTGGGGCTGTCCTGTTGATCTGAAGCCTTGGTCTCCTTGCTCCCTGGAATCTGCTTTGGGGACATGAGTTTTAAAAGGAATAACTTGTGCAATTCCAGTTTTTGCAGGGATGGTCACAGGTGGAGTAGGGGTTGACGCCATGGCTTGCATTTGTCCTGTAAAATCGGCATCTATGACACCAAGGTACACACAGATACCTTGCAGTATGGCACTGGATCTCCCTGTAAGGAGAGCACTCAGTCTTTTCCCTATGGACCCCTGGGCCTCGAGAGGGACTTTATGTACCTTTATTGAGTTGATGGTTATTGGAATTGAGGTGGAAACATCCATGCCAGCTGACCCTCTTGTCCTTGCTGTGAGTTGGTCACACAGGCTCATACTGGAGAGTGGGAAAACACTTGTGTCATCATGTGTTTCCCCTTCGCGTTTGGCTTCTCATTTCCCTGGTCCTTAAGAAATTGTCTGTTAATGTGTTACTTTGATTTGCATACCTTAGTTGCATGTCTGGACCTACCACATTGATCGCAACTTATATTTGCATTTCTCTGTCCTTGGAATTTCCCCAGTTGGGCGGATTTGTGAGGGACGAGGATTTTGTTCATTTTCATGCGGCCTAGTTGTCCACACCTGTAGCATTGAGATGGTAATTTAGCAGCAGCTGTAATAGTGTTAGCTAATATATCCATGTTATGTGAACCAGTCCCAACCTTAGAGCACACTTTAAAGATTTCCTCTAGGGTTGGATTTTCCATTGGGGATGGATTAGGCAATGCATCTATAGTCTTTCTACTGTCCCTGTTTGCGTTATCTCTTGCTAATTGTAATATTAATTGGCTCCTTGCTTCGCTGTTTACAATTTGTTTTTCCATAGCATCCTGCAAACGTTCCATGAACTGCATATATAATTTGTTGGGGTTTTGTCTTATGCTTGAATATCTTTGGGTTGGCACAGACAGGTTTGTGATCTTATTTAGGGCTTGCATCCCTAAGTCTTTTACATGGGCTAGTATTGAAGAGTTCAGGCGAGCTTGGGTTTGTGGATCTTCCATGGAGGGTAGTCTCATGAGTTGAGAGATCACTGTCCCAGAACATGGGTCCTGCTTGAATTTTGCAGTCCCTGGTCCTCTGAATATGACCTCCAGGCCAATTCAAACATCATATATTACACTGGAGTACAGAGTAATTTCGCAATTTGCTTCATGTCATAGGGGGTTAATTCAGTAACAGTTATAAATGGAAGCATATTTGCAAGAGCAGGTGACCTCAACCCTGGCTGCTTAGTTGGCATAGCTCTGAAAGGATTTGCCAGTTAAATGGTACACGTTTGTTGGGTGTAGTTCCATTACCTTGGACTACTGGGAATGCTACAATTGTTCCCTCCCCTTTCTGCTAGTCTTCTGATGATGGCGAAAACATGGGCACAGAAATTAGTGCATCTCTCTCTGTGCCCCCATTTTCAATTGCTTTTTGTCTTACTTCCATCCAGAAGGTAACTGGGTCGTGAGTGGGGGTGGCATCTGATCGAAACATTGATGGGATTGGAACTGATGCTGGCACTACTGCGAGTGCTTCCTCTCCGGGATTGGCAGCAGGGCAGAGACTTTTGTTCTCTCCTTGGGTGTCTTATGTGTCCATCAGCGATGTGGTTCCTTGGGGTTGTTCCAGTCTCAGTTGTTAATGTGATGAGGCTGTGGGGGCTGTGGCAACAGCAGGAGTGGGGCTGAGGTCAGGAGCAGGAGTGGGATCTGGCACCATGGTGCTGGTATTTCGTGGTTCCGGTGCATTCCTGGGAGTGACGTAGTTCAGCATCCGAGCACCTGTAGTGATGTCTCACCAGGGCCTGCCCCCGTGTGGCAGCAGCTGGCAGGCGTCACCATCGGCGGAGGCGAGGCTATAGGTGAGGCTTGGCAGCCAAGCCAATCAGCTCTGGGTAGGAGTGGTCTGGGCGTTTCCGTGGTGATGGGGGCATGGTCAACTCCGATGGGAGTGGCAAGGGGCCGGTCCCAGAGGCCACATGGCATGGCGGCGGGACCCCGCCGTCCTATTAAAACGTGGACGTAGTGTGGTGGTGCAGGGTGCGTGGGATGCTCCAGCTCGGCGCAGCAGCTTGGAGCAGCTGCCACATGCTGCAGCACAGCGGCTCGGGGCAGTGTAGGGCGCTCCGACCCGGTGCAGCAGCTCGGCTGCGCTGGCACGGGGTGTTCCAGACCTGTGTGGCATCCCTGCAGCGTGGGCTCTTCTCTGCCAGCTACCAAGAATTCGCCACTCAGTGGAGCCTCTCCGGCAGCTGTGGGTTTGCTGCCTGGCATGACCGCACTCACTGCCAGGGCTGAGCCCACCGCTGGCACTGTGGCCCTTCTGAGCGCCAGGTCACCCCCTTTGGCACTGCCACCCACCGGGGTTGCTCCATGTGGGGGAATTGCGCAGTCCATCATGCTGCTGCCTGCCAGGGTCTGGCTACGCAAATCGGATTTTATCTGCTTTAGCAAATTCAAGATGAGCCACCACGGTCTTAGGACTTTAATTGCACTTTGATTGTCTTTTGAAGCAGCGTCTATTACATATTTCTCAGTCCACATCCAGGTATTTGTACCTAACACAATCTCTTTAGTTGGTTCCATTCCCTTGTTTTTTGTCCATGATATTAAGTCTAATAAAGTTTCTTCCACATAATCTATATCCCTATATCCCACTCTTTAGAAAATCAACCCATACCTTAATAGCTGGGCGTTCCTCTACTGAGACAAAACCACCCGTATCTTTGGTTGAGTTTTTCTTCTAGTTTTCAAGCTTTTTCACTTCTCTGACTCCCACGCTGTTCGGTAGTTGATAGCCTTGCTGGCTTTTCCAGTTATTAAGCTGTTCAGTTTTTTATAGCCTTTTCAGCTTTTTCTGGTATCAAGCCGCTCAGTCTCCCCTGCTCTGTACGCAGAAAATGGCTAAAGTCGGATCACGTTGGGGTCACCACATGTTACAGTGGGGATTGTTTGTTGGAGACACACAAACTACCTGAATTCTCAGAGATCCATGTGTCAAAAGCATCATTTCTTGTTCAGACCTTCCTTATATAGGAAGAATATTATATATTGAATTTCCCTGCTTAGGACAGCTGATTGGTTGGGATTTTGGACTGCTCAGCTCTCTGACCAGTGAGATGTCTGCAGCTGAGGATGGAACATCATTGGGTGAAGTCCCTGCTTGGGTTTGAATATATCCTATCTTTGTTCACCTAGGGACCTGTTTATCGAACCAGGCTAATCTAACTGGGTTTTTTATTTATGGCCAAATTAACTACCCAGCTACAAACCAGCTTGTGCTGTGACAGAAAGGCAAAGGAAAATTAGTACCTTCTCAGTTTCATGTTAGGGCTTGTAGATTGCCAATTTGAAAAATGTAAAGCAAGAGCTATAGACCATGTTAGCATAGAAAAAGGAAGGTGGGATGAAGGGACTAAGGGGGATAAAAAGCCAAAGTTGTGGTTTGCCAATAAATTAATCAGCAAGTTTGCTGGTGTGGTGGTCATGGGTGTAAAAGTGTATTGCGGTATTAAAGCAGATAGAATTTTGATCTCAGCAGTTTAGAAATTGGTAATGTAAACCTCAATATGAGTAATTGTTTCAACAGACTTTTAGTACTAGGTAAACTGCAGCAGGCAAGAATTATGATGTTTGTTAAAATGGTTGAGATGAATATAAAGGCATGTTATTAAGTTTAGTTGTGTGGAAAATATGCTGTGTATATGGAGTTTTGCAGTAGCCTAGACATGGAGGAGGAGGTATTTAACCATGATTAGCTGATCTTTACCTTAGTCAAATATAACTGGCCAAGTTATTTTGATAGTCAGCTTGTAACCACCATAATTTTTCTGAACTGTCAGCCACATGTTTTTACTGATGAACAGACACACCAACTTTCCAGATACATGTACACAGTCATACCATGACATAAATATTTTACACAGCAGAAGAGGGAAAAGAGAGGGAAGATGAATATTGTGTTGTTACATCCCACCCAGATTGCTGAGTTTGGCCGGCTCAAGTATGTGCATGTCACTGTGGACACGTTCTCCTCTGCCATGTGGGCTTCTGCTCACATTGGAGAAAAGGTCCGTGATGTCACTGCCCACTGGAGGCAGGCCTTTGCCATTCTAGGCATACCTTCTGCTGTGAAAACCAACAATGGTCCTGCTTACGCATCACAACAGGTGCGGCAGTTCCTGCAGTTGTGAGGTGTTACACAGGTTTGGTATCCCTCATTCTCTGATTGGTCAAGCTGTTGTAGAACACGCTCATGGTACTCTGAAGCGGGTTCTTCANAGACCGTGACCAAGCTGAAAGGCATCAGGTGGACGGATCATTGAGTGGCAACTCAGATGCAGACAACGAGAGTAATCACTCCAATGATTCCTTCACAAATTGACATTGAACATTGATCATTTTTGAAACTTTTCACATTGTTCATTTTTTCTTTCCTTTTTCTTTTTTTATATACGGAAAAGGGTGAGATGTCGCCCTGATTTTTTCAAGTATTCTAAAAGCCTTCTGTGTTTGCATTTTTGTACAGAACTTTCTCACACACTTTGTGTAAATAACTTAGTGTTTACATTCTTTTATAGAGGAGGAGAAAGCTGATAGACTGTTGGTTTGGCCAGAGGCATTAGAAAGGTGGCACTGTCATCTTCTAATGACACTGGCCCTTGGATTTTGTATATAAGGAGATGGAGTCAGAAATTAAAAGTCTTTTCTGTCTTGGAACGAGCTGTTGTCCATGTCATGCTGTTTTGTGTCCTAGAGCAACAGTTACAAACGTGTTATAGTGATCCAGAGTACATACTTGTGATAATATTTGTCTTTTTCTATTCTTTTAATACTAGGTGTACCCTGAATTGCAAATCACCAATGTTGTTGAAGCCAACCAGCCAGTTACAATACAGAACTGGTGCAAGAGGGGATGGAAGCAGTGCAATGGTCACCCTCATATTGTGGTTCCCTACAGATGTCTGGGTGAGTGACTCAGTTTTAGTCTTTTTTTTCCTGCTCTATTTTTTTCAGTCTCATCGTGAAAAAGATAGAGAATCTATGTAAGTGTCTTCTGTACCTCAGTATTACTGTCTTTTCTGAAGGGAATTTTGTCCAGTTGTTCAGTCCTTTGAAACTGCATTATCTAGAAAGAAAGTACTCCTATTCTTCCCTAATTAAAACCTTCTTTTTTCACAATAATTTTTGAATATCTAGTACTTGAACTCTTACCATGAAAGACTATGGTAATCTGTATTTGTTAAAACAAAACAAGATACTTTATAAATTTCTTCCATTTCATCTTGCAACTTTATTTTTGTAGCAGTTGCTTGCTGTTCTCTCCTGCATCCTTGGTGCTTTGAATCAATTAAAAAGGAGCTTTGTGCCCTCATTTTTTTTGTTTACCTTTACTTTTGTCTGCATTGGAAAACAGAATTGTTAATTTGCCATTTTTGTTAACATTTTAGGCACAACATTTTCTTGATATTACTCCATATTTAAATATGTTGCTTTACCACTGCCATTTGAATTGTTATAAATGCTGAAGTTCAGAGTTGTAACTTGCTTTTCTAGTAAGTCCAGACTGCTAAAAGGCATGGAAAACAACTCAGACCAGTTATTCCATGAAACAAATGACAAAAGAAATTTTTTTAAAATACTCAATGTTTCTAAAATTTTTGTTTATTTATGTAGAGTAGGTAAAACACGGCACAATCTGCCCTTAGCAAAGCTGGGACTGAAGAGTAACTAACAGAAATGCTGCCTGTCTGGTTAAAAGTGCCAAAACAGCAGGTGTATAAAATCTGTGCTAAGTATCAGGGAAATTTTTTTGTTTGCTAAGTTTCTAGATCTGATGTTTGTTTGTGTAGATATAAAATAAGTGTTTCTAAATCTGCAGTATATCATTGTTGATGCTACTGAGTCTCTTCAGGACTAGTTTATTCTGAGCAAAAATCCTTAAGGAGAACCCAAATTCGAGACTTTTGGTGATGAGAAGGACCTGCCTCTAGGAATTACATACTCTGACTGTGGGAAGGAACCTGCTGGTTTTTGTGTTTTTCCAGACTTCTGCGTGAGTTGAGTTGGTCGGTTCCACCACAAGCTTTAATGCTAAATGGGACATACTCTTTTACCCATTTATTGCTGTGTTTTCTTTAGTTTTTTATAGTCAGAATAGAAACATCAGCTTATAGTGTTAATATATGTGTAAAGCCAGATAAGCAATTTGTTAGAGATGAGGCAGAGCTGCAGTCTCACCTAGAACGAATCACAATATATTTGATCAGACTCCGTGAGAGTGCACTTGCACTAATTAGAGATATGGCAGAAGAACGTCAGTCTAGTGGAACTATAAAAACTAATTTTTATTATTTATTTTATTGTTACCACAAGCAAAACTCTGAATTAAGAAAACGAAACTCTTAGTCTCAGGACTCTCTATCCTTATGTAGATTTGGTCAGTGTTCTGGAGATTTTGCAACCTAATTTAAGCTAAAAAACAGTGTCATCACAAGAGCAAATGAATATAAATTGGCTATGAAGAAATTTAAGCTGCAATTATAAGAAAGTATCTGCAAGCATAAGGAGCTCCAGTAGTCGCCTGGTAAAGGAGTAAGAAGTCTAATCATGTGGAAGGAAGCTCATAAATTTATGGACAGGACTATATGCAGTTCCTTGCAGGAGTGAGGAACTGGATTTGGACTTTTAAGGTGTCTTCCCTGAGTTGCGGTTTTGAAAGAGAAGTCATTCATTGCAAGTTGTGTTGTTGCTATATTAGGTAGCAAGGTTTGGATGCTAAAATTTTAAAGATCTTTAAGCACTTTATTCCAATTAGCCCTTAGCCCTTAATTTTTATTTTAAAATCCCCACATATGCTGTATTTTTTCTGATTTCCTTGTAATTGAGGCTTATGTAGTTTTGTCTGACACGTTGTGTTTGTTATACTTTTCGTATGCTGACATTCATCTTTTGACCCTGACTAGAATAAACCTTAGATACTGATGTTCCCGAGAGTCTGCTGGGGGATGGGTGGCCACATAATTACTTCCTCCGGAGGAAAAATGGTGACAGTGGCCATAATCTGTAATTTCTCCATCAACCAGCCTTCTGCTTGTTGTGTACTATGTCTGTCTTGGAATACTTTTCCTTAAATCATATTTTTGTACAGAACTAAGGAGTAGAGAGAGCTTTTAAATTTTTTTCTCTCCTGGTACTTCTTCAGTATTAAAAGATAATTTTTAAAGAAGTTGCATCCTGCCTGTCAGCTGTGTGCCTCAGCTATTCTTAGTGTGGTAGCTGTTAGTGGACATTGCCAGAAGTTGGGGATTGCCACTGCCCATTCCTCTGTAATTTTAGTGCAAATAGACCCTTACCCTAGACCATTGTTAAATCTACCTGGTAAGAATTAAGATACCAACAGAAGTTCGTCAGTAGGCAGCTGATTGCAGGGTTGAATCTTAATTTTGCATTGCTCTGAGGATCACTTCAAGTATCTTGAGTCAGCTCAGTAATTTCTTCCATCTTGACATTATTTTCACAGTTGAGAAACAGCAAGTGACAGAAATCTGGCTCCTTTCAGGCCGGAGCCTCTTTACAGTCTATCATAATTTTCAGCCAAGGCTTTCAAACATATAGAGCCCATTTCACAATGGCCCTTGTCTGTTCCAGGAGTTTTTTCTCTTTGAAAAAACTTGTGCAGGGTGGTAGTTACAAGCAGTTATTTGTAGCAGTATACTTCAGTAACATCCATCAGATTTACTAGATTACACAGCTTCATATTTTCTTAAGAAACTAAAGCATAAAACCAGTAGTTTAAGGCAAAAGGAAAGCCCCTTATTTGAGTCAGCCATATGTCTGTGCATTGACCACAGAAATATTCCCTAAAAATGTTCTAATTGGGTCTAAATCTTAAAGAGTTAAATTACATTGTTTGAATGAGGACTGTGGTGCTTGACATAGAGCTATGAATGTGTTTGGGTACACAGCAAAGATGAAGGAGCTGTGAGATGTGCTGGTAGAAGAGTGAAGGTCTGCTGAACTCCCTTCTCCTGGTCTCAGGTATATGTGCCAGCCTCACGCCTGCACCACTTGCTGTGTGGTACAGCTTGCAGGGTTACAGCAGATAGTAACAGCTTACAGCGAAGAAACCAATGATTTCTTCTTTGCAGAAACTGCAGAAACTGTTTTTGGGAAAATAACATGGCCGACAACCTGGCTGTGTAAGTGTTAGTGGGAGCTCTGCTAGTGGCCACAGCAGGAGGGCAGGATTTCTGCCACTCCTGAGGCAGTGTGGGCAATAAGCATTTCTAGTTTGCACTTTCTCCTCTCTTCTCTGCTTGCCTGAGGAAAAGCAGCTGGTGAATTAGTGCAGTGTGGCCAGTGAAATGAAGTAATTCACTCCATGTTCCTTGCTGATTGTGGGAGCAGGCATCCTTGTCCCAGAGATGTGATTCTTTGAATACCTTGAATAAGTGTGTGGCTATGCATTTCTGAATAGATGACATTTCATTTTGTGTTGGTGAAATATATCCTGAACCCTGGATAGAGAGAGGCTCAGTTATGTGGGTGTTTGTGGATCATTATGTGGGCGTGGCAGACAAGATATGGCAAGGTGTGCCGTATCTTGTCACAGTATGAAAGACTGTGGAATAGCAGTTCTTTACTTACTGATATATGTATAACAAGGCAAATAAACAAATAACAGCAGCAGCAACACACAAAAACCCCCCAGAAAATCAGTAACAGCCTTCTCTCGGCTGTTGAGCACTTTCCCCTTCAGTGTAGTTACGGTCACAGCCAGCAGGGGGCGCTGTTGGCTACCAGCAGGGCAGGTGCGATGATTCCCCCGCGGCTGCAGGGGGTGCTGTGGCCTGAGCTCAGCCATCCCTCCATGTGGTAATGGCAGGCAGGCGGCAGGAGAGATAGAGAAGGGGCTCCATTTACAAACTCACAGGGCCAATCCCAGCACCCGTCCAGTTGGCAAAATGGGCTGTAGCAGGAACCTTGGAGTGGTGGCTGGAATGGCAGAGGCGAGCATAAGCGGGGTGACAAACAAAAGGTCGCAGAAACTCCTCAGTCCTGGAAGGAGCTGTGGGGTATCCCATTGGGCACCTGATGTTGAGTTAAAGTGTTGCAAAAAAGCCTGAGGCAGCCCAAGAAAACAGTGGGGCTGGGCAGCGGCAGCTGAGTTTCTACAAGCAGTTGGTGCAAGCAGCTGGGAGAGGTGCCCTCTGGGAAGGCAAAGGGGTTTGGGGTCCCTGTTTTTTCCCCTTAGGCATCTGAGTAGATGGTGAGGGTCCTTTCCAGTGAGATTGGGTGTTAATAAGGTCTCAGTTCAATGGCCGCTCTTGCGAGCAAAGGCTCATCCACAAGCAGAGGCTCATCCACAGTAAGGAAGAACTAGTAAAGGGTTGGACTCATTGGTGGGAGTGAATTTTCCCCACAGTAGCAGCAACTCAACTGTTCTCTTTGATTCTAAGAGCAAGAGAGAGAGAGGAGCTTGAGCCCAGTACCTGACCCCCCCAGCCAAAATCTTGTGGTATCTCTGCCCTTCCAAAGAGAAGGAGACTCTTCCTGCCAGCTAAGAGAGTGGCCAACTGCACCCTACCCGCTCCTCCCCTTCCCAACCACATCTTTTGTCTCTTAAGTAACGGTCTTTATAGTCTCTTAGGCAACAAATGGGACAAAACTTCTAATGTCCAACCTGATGTCAGAAGAACAGGCACACTCAAGTTTTGATATGCATGCCTAGCCAATTATATCAAGGGAAACACCAAGGTTATGCCTGGAATGAATCATTTAAGTAGAGATATATATAATTGGCAGTTCTTCTAGTAGTAGTTCTTCTAAAATTACTTGCCATTTTAATGGTGGAATTTTTTCACACAAGAATGTGAAGTGCCTGTATATTTCTGTATGTGGCAAAACTTGCTGGTTTTACCTGCTCTAAACTCACATTGCACCTAATTCTATTACAGTGGCAGGAGCTTCTCTTCTAGGTAACTGGAAACACTTTCCACTGGCTTTTCCATGCAGTGCCTAATTAACAGAATGACATTAAATAATTGTCCCAGAGTTTTCATGTCCCTGTTAGATTAGCTTTTCGCCTCCAGCTTACCTCAGTATTCAGTCAGCCATATAAGTGATCAGACAAGCCTCACACCACACTGTTCCTAAAATAAAAAAAAAATTCTCTTAGTTTCAGCCTACAACGGTCAACTACAACTACAACATGTCTTAATTTTTCTGGTAACACTAGCTGACAGGAAGCAGAGGAGTTACTGATCATTCATATAAATAATGAATTTATTGGTTTATTGTGATTCTAAAAAGGTCTGTTGCCTCATGGTTTATAACTGTGTCTTTTCAAGTATTTTCTTCTCAAAGCAGGACTGTATAAACCATTTGAAGTGGCCTTTGGCATCTTTCAGGGGACAAAATCCCATCAGCTCAGCAAAGAGGTAGGGAGCGGGCAGAGAAATCCTGAATGAGATCTCCCACCAGCAGCACAAAAACTTTCTCAGGCAGTCACAACTCTGTTTCTGGAGGCTTCCACCTCTTCACTCAAGCCAAACATCGGTTCAGCTGTTGGGTTAGCCAGATCCTAGCTGAAGGCATAGGAACACTGAAGTGCAGAGATAAAATTAACATTCTGCTGATGACCAGAATGTACTTTTATATATGACTAGTGTAAAACATCTAATTTTTGTATAATAAAACCAGAAGAAGAATGAATTCTGAACTTGTATATTTCTATGCATTCTTGGGATGTACATATGTTTTACTTGTTTGGTGGTTGCAGTAAGGTTTTAATAAGAACAGGTCACAACACAAAAACTTTTTGAGATCTCAAACATCACAGGTCTGCAGATCTACTCCTAAAGCAATAAAACAGCTTCTTATAGGTAAGGACTGAAAACGATATGCTTGTCTCTTTACAATGGTCTAAGAAACCCAAACAAATAATGTACAGACTTCAGCAACAGTTCATAGGAAGTGGTCACCAGTATGCAAGTCTTCTTCATAGCTATCTGCTAAAGACAGCATTACACATTGTAGTAAACCTTTCTATGTTTAGGATCTTAAGAAGGAAAATCAGTTTTCCTGCTTGAATGACTAAAGCTAGTTGGACTAAGTTTTCTGTCACTTGTAACTCTGCCCAGGCTGAGGTATCAGGGATTAAAAGCAGGTGTTTCTGCTTTCTCTGTAGTACTTTGTATAAAAAGAGTTAACCTCAAAATGTAGTGGTAAAAGGCTATTAGTAAGGTTAAAAGGAGCTCTCAAAAATTGGAAAAAGAGGAACCTAAGGTGCCTCTCTGATCATAGTTTGACCCTTCCTGTGCAGAGGGTTCCAGGGAGGCTATGATTGTGGGGCTGCTCTGTCTGCCTGCCCTGTTCCACTGTGGGTGCTTGAATGAGCTATTCTGTTTCTTTCCTGGTCCAGCCTCTCCCATGCCTAAGTTACTGTTCACCACTCAGATCCTGCCCAAAAACAAAACTAATTTTCCTCTCAGAAGTTTCTCTAATCTTACCTAAACACTTTAGAGATCATAGGCTTCATTTCATAAATGTCATAAAGGGAGAGGGGTGTCATCTTTAATTTGTAGTTGGAAGCTGGAGAAAAGCTGGAGAGAAACTTCAAAACCATTAAGTATCTGTTGGTAGTTGGGCTCCAAATTGTAAAATGCTTGAAACAGTCTCAATTATGTGAGTGTATGTACCCAATGAGTCTTTATGAAGCCTTTGGTTTTAATAGATAGGTATGTTCACACACACACAACCTGTGAGTGATGCATGAACCTGCTGCGTAAGTTTCATGTCTTGTGCATTGTACACATCCAGTTTTTGGAACAGACAAACCAGGAGTTTTTATTGAATATCTTTGTCGTTCCACAGAGCTGATTGGTCCTTTTTTTTTTTTTTTTTTTTTTTTT
>WAAG01089938.1:961-20336 GCA_013390105.1 Tichodroma muraria
AACTGGATAAAAAAAAAAAGGAGAAACCTTGAGATAATTTTAGTTTTATATTACAGGCAGTAATAATGGTTTAACTTGTGCAGAAATGATAAAAAATGAAGCAGTAAATAAAATCCTAAGTGCTGTATATTACTTTCCAGGAGGTAAACTCTGAGAGCATATCAACTTTCTTAGTGTAAGAGGGATAAAACATTCAATAAAACTGAAAACTCTCTCCTTTCAAACATATAAGAAAACGTAGAATTATACATCTCTCCCACCTTCTTCTCCCACTGTTGACTCCTGGAACTCGAGATTAGTGACTGTTGGGATTCTAGAGACAAGAGTAAGGGTTTATATGGATAGTAGGAACATCACTGACTAATGTGCAGTGAAAACTACCTAAAATGCTCCCACTTCATGGAATTAGCCAGTCACATAGTGGAATAAAGAAAACACTCCCTTGCAGTCCCTTCGGAGGTGTTCTTGTGCCTTTCTTGCAAGTGCTTGAGAGGAGAAAACTCCTGTTCTTTGACCATGCCAAGGTTCCATCAGAGAAATTACATCTTCCAAAAAAATAAAAATAACTGATTTTGACTTTTAGTGCTTCCAAACTAATTAACAACATTGCAGAGGGTCCCTCAGCCCCTGTGAATGTGAATAATTTCATATTTCATAGAATTCAGGTCTTCTGTTCCAAAAAATCTTTCCTCCTAGTTTTTTCCTCACCTGTTTCTTTCTCACTGGAGGTCACCAGGGTATTATCTCTGCAGATGGGAGAAAAACCCATAAATGAAGAGGAGGTGAGATGAAGTGTTTGAGTGAGTGAGTTCTGGGCACTGCACTGATACAGGCTCTGGCTCCCATGTGGATTGATTCACTACTCTTCAAAATACATCCTGCTCTATTCCTTGCAATTAATCCCATGTAAAATGATGCCCAGGTGAAATAGTTCCCCATCTACTTACTGGTTTAACTGTCAAACCTAATGTGTGCTGCGAGCATCCTATAAAGAATTCCAAAAAGGCAGGGCAGGGAGGAGGTTTGTACATGTTGTAGTTAAACAGAATTCGGATCATTTAGAGGTTTCCCAGTTTTCCCAAGCTGTTGGTTGTGGCAGGTCAATGTGACGTGATACAGACACTAGGGTACACCAGTTCCTGTCAGCCTCAGAAATGTCATGTCTGTATTCACCACAACTGAGTGGAGAAAAATTTGCTGAACACTGAGGTGTNCACTGAGGTGTTGGGCTTGTGGTGCCACAATAACATTGGCATGGTGTTTTCCTGACGTAGAGGGAGCAGGAGCAATGGCAGCTCTGGGTTGCAGGCTCTCCTCCATCCTCCTGCCATTCATGCACAGTGAGGCAGATGCAGGAATGTCTTTAGGAACTCATAAATCTCCCAAAGTGAGCACCCAGGGGCAGTCCCCTTCCCTGGAGAGGCCTGCACATCATTTATTTTCATTCACACTCTTTTCCTTTTGTGCTAGTAGATAAGTAATCTTCCTCTTCTCGACTACATCCTTAATTATAGCAGACAGAAGATTATTTACCACATTGAAATTTCTTTCAGATCCATTAGTTTGCTCAATGTACAGCTAAACATGGCATTATTTTCTTTTGACAATGTTCTTGCAAAAGAGTTTGCTAATACACAATAGCAATACAGTGGTCTAACAATGCTCAAAACACAACATCCACACTAGCCGTGTTTTAAAGGGTTAGGGAGGCAAAATAATATTCCTTGGATTTGCACAGTCCACCCCCCAGGACCATCAGAAGGCTTTAATAAGAGTAATTGATACAATAATCTTGGAAAGTACTTTTGAAATGGGAAGTATATTAACTTTATTAGCATATAACAGAACTATATAATAGATCAAGTCATTAACTGGAATATTGTTATAGACTGAAGAGAGAATATGATTTAATTTTTTCTAAAAAATCCATTATTTTTACTTTTACTATTATTTTAATAGTCAAATGCACATTATAAAATATACCTTGAAATATTTGAAAATGGATTTGATAATTCATCCAAAGTGAACACCTTCAGTACCCATCAGCTGGCTACTTTCATGTATTTCCTTGCTCTTATTCATAGCCTTGATGGTTACCAAAAAAAAAACAACAGAAAAAAAATTCCCTTTGCTTTCTTCATTTAAAAAGAAATGCTTTTCACATCATTCCCCCAAGTGGGGCTTTCAAGTCAGAGACTGAGAGAGTTCACATCACTCCATATGAAGGAACAAAAGGTGGATAGAGTGGACAAGGAGTACCCAGGCAGCGCTCAGAGGCAAATGGACTATTTCAAAGGGCTGGAGCAGAGCAGAGGAAGAGGACAAGGAGTGGGAGAGGAGTGTCAGCACTTGGCCTTTGCTGGGTTGTGTCGTCAGGTGAATAAAGGATTGGGAAGGGTGGTGGCTCCTTACGGTCTGTGCCACAGTGCCAACAGCCAGTCCCAGCCAAACCTGGCAATCATATTGCTGGGCTTTTTAATCCCATTTATATTTTCAAGATAACTTCTTTGCAGGGGACCTCATCACTCTCTACAACTCCCTGGAAGGAGATTGTAGTGGGGGAGGGGTCAGTCTCCCCTGCATTATCTAAAGAAAAAGGACAAGAGGAAACGGCTTAAGATGTGCCAGGGGATGTTCAGGTTAGGTATTACAAATAAAAATTCCACTGAAAGAGCGTTCAGGCCTTGGAATAAGTTGTCCAGGAAGGTGGTGGAGTTGCTGTCTCTGGCAATGTTCCAAAGATTTCTGAGTGTGGCACTTGGGGATATGGTTTAGGGGTATTTATCTTGGAGCTAGGCTGATTATGGGACAGGATGACCTTGAAAGCCTCTTCAAACCTTGATGATTCTGTGATTCTGTATGTGTTAAAAAATGAAAACTGTTAATTTCTTTTTTTTTTTTTAAATCCTGTTAAAAACTAAAAAAATCCCTGAACACAGCAGTAAGACCCCCACAGGTGATGCTCTTTAAATTGACAAAAAGAAAACTGAAACAGCTTTTGCCACCCCCAGGGCTTGTTCTCCAAGCAGGGCTCCTTTCTGGTGCCCCCAGATATCTTACAAAATTATTCCCTGGCCTCGGAAGATTGTTCAGTTCTTTTTGCAAAGCCCCTCACGAGTGCTGAACAGTTCCCTGAGGAGAAACCATACAAGGGGTTTATCTGTTTCCCCTTCCAGCTGGGCTGTGGGAGCACTCCCCTGCATCTCTCACAGCAACTCCTTCCATTCCACATGCTTGCTATCAGCAGAGGTTTTGCTGCCCGGGAAAGGAGGATTATTTTCTCTGGGAAGCACACGCTGGCATCCTCAGACAGAGAGCGCATCCCTGACGGCGTGGGATGATGTGCTGCAATGCAAGGCACATCCTCAGGCTTTTCCCACTATTAGCACTGACTCTCCCTTATTACTTCTTGGTTTGTTTTTTTTTTATAATTTTCTTTCTCTTTTCCAGTGCTTGATTTGCCTCAACAAATTAGAATATTTTTTTTTTAATTTTTTTTTCTCAAACCTGGTAACAAGCGCCTGTTCTTCAACACCACTTTTGATCTTGTATATAGAAGTAGTTCAGGTGATAGATTAGTTACTGGGGCAGTGAAGTAAATGAAATCTACTGTTCAGTCTCATGAGAACAGGGATATGACCAAAGGGGAAGTGGAGTCTGAATGGAAAAACAGAACAACATTCAGTTACAGTAACAACTGTGTTACATATTGATTTGGAATTCGTTGTTTCTTTAGGTCCACATGCATCGAATTCTCTGCCAGCTCTTACTCCAGGGTCTGGGATTTAACAAGCCTCTCAGATGAATGTTGCATTCCTGCTTCTCACAAACACTATTTCAGACTTTGAAAACTCAGGGATATGTTCTTGCAGCATCTTACCTTCAGCTAAGTTTTTCAAGCTCTTCTGCGAAGCCATCACGACTAATGGCAGAACATTAGAAAACCACAGCCTGAGACTCCAGAAGATGATTTCAGAGTGAAGAACAGTTTGCCATGCAAATTCTAGTACAAGGAACAGTCAGGCTTTGCAATATTCTGTTCAATAATTTTGTTTGCAGTTCTTGAAGTTATTAGGGAGACTTCAGGTGCCTTCTGTAGACTGTGTCTCAGGCCCCTGTATATTACCTGTATGAGTGGCTAAACTCATGTTAATACTAGATACTCTCAACATTTGACGTGTTTTATAATTTTTGACTCATTGGTTAAGCTAAATCTAAATCTAAACTTACTTCTTGTAACATCTTAATTGAAGAATTTATAAAGAAAAGGAAAGTGTAGTTGAAGCATCAGCTGCTGTTAAAGCTCAAGAATAATTTTCAGGAAAAATTAAAAAAAAAATACACTTGTTATATCTGACTTCTGATTTTTCTTTCTTTTTCAAAATATAGCTTCCTTTTCAAACTTGTCTTTCTTTGATAAACCTCAGAGCACTACCATTAACAGACGTTCTGAATCAACATATCCGTCACTGATTTTTTTTTTTTTTTTTTTTACATGAAGCAAATAAATTAAAGATCAAAACGAGTATTGGAATAATACAACACCTTTCTTTTGCTTGAGGGAGTGACCTCGCTTGCCGCTCTGCTTTGCAGGAGCGATGTGCCAGCAATGCTAATAAAGTGCTATCAATTTATGTGCTTTCTTGGCTAAATAATGGTGACTTTGAGAAGTGACGTATCTTAAATCGTGTGGTCCTGTGTGGGGCACGACACACAGACATGCAGAACCCTGTGTGAAGCAGATCTTTGCCTGCTCCATGCAGGATTGACATGACACTGGGATAGAGGTGGTGCTGGGGCCGTGGCTCTGTGCTGGAGAATGCTCCAGCTTTCTCCAG
The DNA here is from genome assembly GCA_013390105.1 of Tichodroma muraria. Lineage (NCBI taxonomy): Eukaryota > Metazoa > Chordata > Aves > Passeriformes > Sittidae > Tichodroma > Tichodroma muraria. Next base: position 5,800 of record WAAG01089938.1, read on the forward strand.
GACTCGGTTCTGTGGCAGAAAAAGATCAAAATATTGTGTTATGATTCACGAAAAGAAAGGTCCTGCTTCTCATCACCGAAGCAAAATAACATGTGGCTGCAAAATTGCAGAAATACAAGTTCAACACATGAACCCCTGGCAGGGGAGCAGGGGCAAGTTTCAGTGGGAGCTGGAAGATTTGGCTCCCAGTTACCAGTCCACATTAGGTTGTCTTTGCTTTTGTTGCTACCAGTGGCTGCTAAAATAGAGTTAACCTGGATGCATCTTCTTTGCTGAAGTTCTTATTTAGCTTTTTCTGTGTAAACACCCATTTAGTATCTCTATCTCGTTCCCACCTTTGTTAAGTAAAATAATAATATTCTCCTGCCTCATATGGTGTAATGAAGTTTAATACATTAAAGATAGTGAGGCACTAGTTGCTATAGTAATGTACTATTTAAATAACTAAGGGAAAAAAATCCCTTTATAAGTGTTTCAACAAATGCAGTTTATTGAGGGCTACTTGTTTTGCACGAAACATCTTTGGGATGGTGAACACACCATGGGAAAAGTCTCCTTGAGGCTGTTCAGGGAAGGAGCTGATAAAGACAGTGTGGTGTGTGGTGTTAATCAATGCTGAGAATGGAGAAGACTTTCCCATCCTGCCACATCCAGGCTTAGTTGTCTGCTGGCCAAGTGCTGGCTGAGGTGGGGGAATGGTTCATCTGAGCCCCTCAGCCTGGGAGAGGCACCTCTGACCATCCCCTCTCTTGCTGCCTGGGGTTTGCTGTAGAAAGGGCCAGCAGCAGCCCCAGAGCCCGTGAAGCTGCCAACTGTGTTATCATTTGTACAGACATTGCAGCCTGGAGCGCAGCTCCCTCCCCTGCTGGAAGCAATTAAACTCTCTGCTGCTGGATTAAACTGTCTTTGGAAAATACCTCTGGTCCTGAGATCAGAAACCCACCAGCAGCTTGCAGTGAACTGCTTAAGGAACTGCACTGTGGGGCTGGGAATGTGGGCTTGTACCTTCCTGGGCAGAAGGTGAAATCAAATATATATTCTCCATTTCTTGGGCAAACCCTTGTAAGAAATAGCATATATAACACATGAGCACTGCCACCAATCATTCTCTCGAGGGCCAAGTTTTAAAAATAAAGTCACTTCATCTGTATTCTTCGCATGTTTGTTGGCTGTGATCTCTGAACAGCTATTAGAACAAATTCCTCAAGGGATTTAAGGAAAAAAAATCTGATTTCAGGTTTTGATCAGCTTGATGGGTGCAAGAGAGAAGCTGTGGGTAGCAGAGGAGGTCTACCCCGACATGCCCAGGGTACCTTACAGCCAGAAGGACATTTTGAGCAAAATCTTCAACTGAGATGATTCAATTTCACCTGAGTCACCCTTTAGGCACCTGCACAATTTTTAGATCTTGTCCGCAATCACGCTGAATAATTTCCTAAGTCAGGGAGACAAAGTTTATAAGCCTAGTCCATTCTGTAAAGATGTTCTTAAATTATGAATGCAAGGATACTGATTTTAATTCTATTTCTGATCATGATATAGAAAAGATCAGTATGATAAAAAAAAAAAAAAAGATAGATCTTTATGAACAGTTTAAATATTACTTTTTAAAAGCAATTTTAAATTCTGATTTAGTTTTGAATAAGAAAGGTTTGTTGTTTTTTTTATTGGGCAGATATATATAATTAGATGCTCTATTCCTTTGTAAAATTTTGTTTGGATTAAAATGCATGGACAGAAATAGAGAATATAAGTAAAAATGTAATAGGTCAAATGCAAAATGAATAACTTGCAAATCAAACCTTAAAGCAAGTGAATCTCTGTTAGAATCAATAGGAGCTGTCTGACTGAGCAGAAGGTGAGAAAAATAATAGTTTGTTGCCTCTGTGCAGAAAATATAAGTCAAGTCAGTCCATCATGACCTCAGTGTGTAGCAGACTTTATGCTTAAATGGTTTATTTTACATATTGACAGTGGTCTTCTAAACTTGACTCCAGCTTGCAACAACTTCCAACAACAACTTTACTGGTGAAAAAAGAAATACAGTATATTCAGGTGGGATTTTTTTTTTTAAATTTTTTTTTTAGCAGAATGTTAACTTAGAAAATTCTGACTAGCAAAGCAAAGTGTTTTATGGGAAAGTAACCTTTTTGAGAAAACTTTAGCCTAAAATAAACAAATTGGGGTGAAAATTCTAATTCCAGCAATATAAAGAGAAAACTATGTTTTTTTTTGTCTGATGCAAGCTACCTGAATACAACCTTCCTCAAATATACGAGCATGTGTCCCCATTGGAGTATAGAACCATAGGATCATTAAGACCTCCAAGATTCCTTTTCCAAAATAGCATTTATACCAAGAGGAACCATGATGACAAAGACTTTCTGAGTGTCATGGTCCCCACCTGGAAACAGGGTCATGCCATTGTTTTGAGTCAAGTACTTCTTCCTCCTCCTCTCCTCACCCTTACACATGTATTTGAACAAAAAACTATTTCTTTACCTGTGAAAAGCAGCCCCATCCAGCAGAATAATGCATATTCAGAGGAATATGCAAAAGGCTGGCAGGGACTGATTTCCAGGACCCTGAAAACCCTAAACCAGACAGGGGGAGAGCCAGGCTTGGCTCCGTCGCACCTTGTGTGAATGCCTCCAGCAGTGAGTTTTTATAATTTTGCTTTATGGTGAAAATTTCTGAAACCTTTTGGTTCTCCCTCACCCCAGAATGGGGCTTTTGTAATCGGAAAGTGTTTTATGGTATGAGAAAATTGCTTCCTGTCTTGGGCTACTTTCCAAATTGGACCCGAACTACCATTATTGAATAGTTTTCAGGTTGTCCTGGCTGGTAACTGCAGTGACTCCATCATGATGAAGCTTTCAGACCTTTTAAATTTTTTTTTTTTTGGCAGTAATTGCCTGAATTAACTGAAGGGAATTTCAGGCCTTGTATACTCCTACATTCAGTGAATTGTAGGACTTTTCTTTTCAGTGTTCTGTGGGTATTAATTTGTTAGGAAAAAAACATTAACACTTTTCTCACATTCTCAAATATCTGCTCATGCAAATCATTATCTGCTCACACAAATCAGCATATTGATCTCCTTTTAGCCTTTCAAATAAACAGTTAACAAAACCATCTTTAATTATTTTATGGTCCTTCATGTCAAACAAGTGTTCTCCCTTTTTTAAGAGGAAAACATTTGAAACATCATGGGGTAAAATTAAGTTATTTGACCGAAACCACAGAAAGTCACTTTCAAAGCTCAAATCATAAAGCAGCAGACCATACTTAAATCACCTCCACAGAGGTTTAAGCTAAAGTGTTGTGCCTGTCATTGCGAAAAAAAAGCCCAACCTGTGTACAAAGTCAGCTGCAGTCATTTGGTTAATAAGTATAATCTGCTCAACTGCTCTAACTCAGCCTGGTTTGATTGTGTGCCCAACAGTGGTGGCACCAGTGCTTTTTAGCTGGGGAGGGAGGGGTCAACAAAGAGCCCTCCAGAGACTGTGTGTGTGTGCAGGGAGGAGAGCTTTGAGAGAACAGGATCGTGCAAACAAAGCCACTGTGAATGAGTAATTTCCAAGACGTTTTGAGCAAGAGAATAGTTAGTTATGTTTGAGAAAATGAGAGATGGTTATCTGTAAGTATCTTTGCAATCTCCTTCTCTGCAGCACGTTTGGGGTAGCTGGAGTTGCCCCATGCCTGTCTTTGCAAGGTTGGGGCATTCCATGAAACCCCCTGTGAGACTGGTTGCATGAAGGCACCAAGATCCACTAAAGCATTCCCAGATCTTGTTTTCCAGCACAAAGCATCATAACAAAGAGGATTCAAGTGCACAACTGCACAATGAATTTGCACAAGTGGCCACACAAATGAAAGACTGGTGTGGAGAGAGTCCTGCTCTCTCCCAGGTAAGAGCTCAGGCTGGTGCACAGCCTGAGTTCAACACCCACCTCACTAACTCTTAAAAATCCCCACCAAACTCTGTTTTCCATGGTGCAAGGAAGGAGAAGGGGGACAACAGAAAACTAGACTGCTTGTGCCTGTCCCACTTTTACCGGGGGTAAAGTGACCAATTGCTGACTTGCTCACAGAAAATTAGGGTGTGTAATGCCATATTTTTTTCAAATTTCAGAAAGGTTTGAGAGCTGATTTTAGATGAAATTGGGAGTTTTGAGCCAGTGCAATCACTATATATAGAACAAAATGGAAACTATTTTAAAACAGTAATTATCATTGGTCATTATGGATCCATGTGTCAAAGGCAGGAAGTTGCAGCTACTGGGTCTTGGGCTTGGTGGGCAGTGCTGTGAATGGGTGTTTGTCTGGTTATGAGCTGAGAAAACCCCTAAAGGTCATCAGTATTTAATTATATATAATTCTTATTTAAAATGCATAAACACTGAGAATATGTGAAAATTATTATTATTACTAATATTATTATATGAATGTCTGCTTTTGAAAGATGCTCAAGACGTCATGGGAAATATATATTTACTGTGATCCCTCAAGCCTCTCACCCACAAAGAAAGGGAGATGACACAAAGGAGACTAGTCTGGGTATTTCTGTGACTAGACTTTCCCAAACAATTGTTTCCCTTCTGGAATATTGTGGGTCAATTTCATGCTGAATTTAAATATCTGCAGAATCATAAGTTTAATCTAGATAATGTATTTTGTAAGTTTTCCTGATTTAATTTCCTGGCATTATTTCTCTGTTGTGCACTGTAGGCTTTGTTGCATAGAGTCTTGAGATGATTGATAAAAATAATTTTATAATGAAATGTGAATTAACACTAATTCAATTTGGTGGGTTTTGGAGATGACAAATATTGATATATGGATTTCCTTATTCCTCAGGAATATAGAGTCAATAACACTGAAATTGGAATTGATCAAATGAACTGTCTTACTTGTGTATGTAGCTCCTTTCACAACTCATAATTTTCCAAAACATTCATAATTTTTAAGGATAACAATTGTACAATAACTTAGGCTCACATGTTGTCCAGAGAAGCTGTGGCTGCCCCACCCCTGGAAGTGCCCAAGGCCAAGTTGGGCAGAGCTTGGAGCAGCCTGGAGTAGTGGAAGGTGTCCCTGCCCACGGTAGGGGGTGGGATGGGATGAGCTTCAAGACTTTTCCAACCCAACTCATTGTGTGATTCTATAACTCCATAATTCTTCATCATTGTGGTTGTAGTTATAGTCAGCAATTTAGCTCAGGACTTATGGTTTCCAGTGGATACCTGGAATCATCGAAGGAAATGCAAGATAAACATGGAATATCACCTTTTGGTAGCTGATTTTGTGAACAGCTTTATCAACTTTGGTATCATCAACACTGGAAAAGAAACATAATTCTCAGGGTAATGTGCACATGAAACAAAAATTTGGAAAAGAGAAAAAAAAGAAATCAGGTCTAATTAACCAGTTGTCCTGATATATTATATAGGAAATTCACACTTTAAGAGGGTTCAAAACCATTTAAAGAATACATTTATCCATGAAGAAAAAGCAGAGTTAAATCCAACTGTATCAGCTGCAACAGCAAATTATTAATAAAAGATCCTCTATGCCATTTATGATATCTTCAAGCAGCGAGTACCAAAATGTGTTTCTGTGATAGCATAACAAGGTGTTTCAAACTCAGGATCCTACCCAATGTCCTCTAAAGTCAGATTTAAAATAACTCCTCTAGAATCTGACTTCCTTGAGTCACCATGGTAAAAAGCAATATAAGAAAAATATATTAGCACTTACTGGTCTAGTTAAGAACAACAGGATGTAGCAGAGCACAAGAAACATGTTGTGATCAAGGGAACTGAAATATTTCCAATAAGGAGACTATGCATCTATCATCTCCTGGGATGGCGAATGAAGGAGAGGGAAGAAGAGAATATCCCACCTGGTTTTCTTGATTTGTTTTCAGTGGAGCCCAAATAACTTACAGCACAGTACACAGACAACAAAAATCTTTAATTTTCAGAGCTCCATATGGTGAGAGACTCCAGGAAAGGAGAAGCTTTCCACCCCCACCAGTAATCCATGTGCACCAAGTTATTTACCTGAACCTTCCTCCTCAGATAACTTTGGCAATTACTTGGAAGTAATTAAAAATGTAAGCAAACCCCAAACTGATTGAATGATGCCATTAAAGACATCTGTGAAGTGATTAATTGGGTCCAGGCAATGCCCCACATCTCATTTAGCTCCCCATATGATGTAGTTTGATTGGTAGTGGTACTGGCCTGGCTCAGGGCTCTTGAGCTGGGTGTCCTTTTGGCTTGTCCTTTTGGACTGATGGGAGTCAGGGCAAGGCTACTTAGCCTATTTCTTCCTTTTTTCCCCAAAGAGTGGGGCCAGAGTACTTCTAAAAAGCTTCTGAAAAGCAAGTAGTTCTGTAAGGCTGGAAAAGAGGAAGAACATGGGACTTACGTACACTTGTTCTCTTTAAAGATACACTTTTTCATGCCTATCCTCATCCAAATAATTTTCCATTCTCTTGGATGATTTCCCAAAGTTGTCACGACAGAGGAAAAGCCTGAAGGGGATTTAAATTAGGATATTTTTTTATTGCCAGATCAATGCAGGGTTGTCATTCAGTATGTAAGAGGAAAAGTGCAAGTATGAGACACTTGTGAGGGAACTGGGCAGGCAGAAAATAGTTAAGGGGATAGGTAACAGAATAAGAAGGATTTAATCTTGTAACAGATGTCCTCATCTTTTTATTTGTACAGGGCTAAAACATAAAATGTAAGAAATCTGACAAATTTATGGCTAAGAGAAAGACTTTAGGTAATTTTATCTTAAATGACAAGGAGAAAGGGGAAACAGGTCAGGTCAACACTTGTCTTTTTTTTTTTTTTTTTTTTNTTTCTCTTCTCCTTTTTCTTTTTTCTTCCCTTAATGCAAATTAATAGCAGCCCAGAATGAATATCCGTGTTCAATCCTGTATAGGTGCAATTCACTTGAGGTCTTGCTTCAATCTGGTCATCTCTGTTGCTGAGAGGAGGCTGTTATTACCCATCTCAGGTGATCCTCTGTGCTCACTGCTGATGTTCACAGCCTGTGTGATGATGGAGAGGTGTTTACATCGTATAATCACTGGTGGCCAGCCTTGCAGAAAAGGGAAAAGGCAAGAATTTCATAGCTAAAATTACTTTCTCTCTTCCTTTGAGATGGATCCCATCAAATCAATGTTGTGAGAGGTAAAAGAGCGTGGGTGGCCTTTCAGTGTCACTGAACAAATTGTTGCTATTCTTTGTTGTAAAATGACAATGCCATTTCCAGAGCTCTCAGTCAAGGCAACATCGTTCCCAGACACTGAATCCTAATTGTTCGATTCCTTTATTTTATTTTGAGCTAAGTTGATGACAGTGAATAGACAGGAGACAAAATATGGTAATTTCATTAGTAAAAAATGCACATTAAAACTGTAACATTTCTACAAGTGGGGAAAAAAATATATCAGGCACTTGTCAGATTACCATGATCTCATGATTAGCCTATAGGGGAAGACCACGTAGTTCACTCTACTCTTGCTGAACAGAAGGGATGGGCCACAGACCTGGTCCTGAGCACAGAACCCTTTAAACACAGCCCCTGAGATCCAAGCACACACTTAGTGGCTGTCTCTTCATCAGCCTGCAGTGACGGCCTGGAGCAGATCCCGTAGCAGTATATCGATCTCAGTTGAGGGAGAGGATTTTCTGGAGGGTGAGGCTGCAGCAGAGCTGGTTGATTCCCCGTGGAGCTGGAGCCTCCCTGGCCGAGCAGTGAACCCAGAGTCCCAAGGGCGCTCCCTCATTTTGGGTCCTGCTTGAATATGCGGCTGGAGACACTCTCGAGATCAATTTTTAGATTAGATGAATACTTACTCACTGAAGCTGATTATGAGTGGAGGCTGATTATAGTAATTTTGACATCTCTGAACAAGTTTTAGATGCTTCTGATGAGTGCACATCCCTTCCTCCCCAAAATGGAGGCACTAGAAATTGGTGAGCACTCAGCAGTGCTAAAGATCCTTTTTGAAGTTTGTTTTTAGACATAGGCTTTAATGCACTCATGTCACACAGATGTTGGAAGGATTAAACACAAACAAGGCCTGGACCAAAGTAACCATTTTAGGCTGCAGAGAAACCTCTGATGTGACCGTATATCATATTATTCTTATGTGGGTCAAAAAGTACATGTCGGTACGTGTCCCTTATGTGGGTCATAAAGTACAGCCACTGAGTTTTTAGAAGGACATTCATTATTCAGAAGGTCTTCTGCTTCCTAAATATCTGTATTCTATGTCTCCCAGAAAAATTTCCTTCCTAAATATTGACATTCTGTTATAGAAAACAAAATATTTGACAAAATACCCAAAAGAAACCCACGAGCAAACAAAAAACCCCAACAAAACATCTATTAAAGCCTTGATCTAGATGCTTCCCAATCCTGAATCTACCAAAATAATAATGTGTCACTAGAAGACTAATTGACATTGTTTCCTTATAGATTTTTGTCCACTAGAGAAGGAGCAGGCAGATAAATCATATCCTTTTACACTGTGCAAAAATATTCTGACACCAAATAAATATTATATTCTTATCCCCAAAACATCATTCCAAGTTGCTCTACTTCAAAACCTCTTTGTCAGTCAGACTCACCTTACCTCTTACCTCCTCACAGGCACAGAACGTTCTCCAAAGGCTTCCTGCGTGCAACCGGTTATGTAAGTTGGAGGAAGATATAAACAGTTTCTCAGCTTGAGAATAAGGTGTGAATCCACTACTTAAATCAAGGGTTTACTAAACAAATTTAGAAAATCACACAGAAGTTCAAGATTTAGAATCACTTTAAAATTTTGAACTGGTTCTTTTTTTTCATGCTGGATTATTGAAGGAAGTTGAGGAGTAGCATGACAGGTTTTAGAAAGGAGAGAGATAACTTGTTTATTCATCCAGATCTCCCTAAGTCCAAGTATTGACTTCTGGTTTGCCATACTCCCTAAAAAGATCTCTAGAGACTGAAAATATAAGGATGGGCTACAAAATTTGTAATCTTCTAGGAGTGGACTTACCCCTGATTAATGAGAGGATGACATGATGACTCCTAGGCACAAAAAATCAATGTTTAATATTTCCCATCTGCCCTGCCCCAGAAGGAAAGAGAAGTTATATAGATGACAATACTCAGCAGGTTTTGGAGACATGTAATATATGCACCATGGAAATGAATGTCCAGAGATCCCAAATATATCCACCTGTAAAGCTGGTCAGCTGCATCAAACACAGTTTCCACAGACAGTTTGGAATCTGTTTCGTGCACAGTTTTCTGTGCATGGTTCCTTTTATATTGTTTCTGTCGAACTCTTGAAAGTAATTTCTAACTCTTGGATCCTTAGTGATCTCTATTATGTACTTTATTGCCCTTATATTTAGACCAGATATAATGTTAGACAAATCATATGTGGTGATTAAATTTACTCTTTTAATATAGTGGGTATAAGAAATGAACAGTAATTCAGGAATACAAAACTAACATTTTTTTCCTTTATGTTGCTGTGTTTTCTTTTGTGTCTTTTCATTACATCTACAGAATTAATGAAAACAAGCTCTTTACTTTTCCTTTTTCCATAACATCTGTTCGTATGGAATTGTGAACCACATTTTGCAGAAATGCTCAAAAGATTTCAAATAGTTGATTTAGCTTCTTCCACCTAAATTAAATTTTTAGATTTTATTTTTTTAATGTATTGTTTTTTGCTATTCTTGTACAATGTTCTGCTCCAGAGATTATTACAGTTTATCTTACTTATCAATAGCTCACTGACATTTATTGAGCTGGAAATATTGTTTGCTCTTCACTGTCAGTCAAAATCTTGACTCCTATATCTCTCTATCCATTCTGCTTCATGGTTCTGAATGATACTGGGAAAAAATCATTACTGAATATAACTTAACACAGAAGTAACTGGTGGGTATGGTGGTGTGTTGAAGACAGCACATGTAGCAACTACTGTCAGAGATTGAAGCAGTAACCCTAAAGCAAACAGGCTGTGTTACTTAAACTCATCTGCTTTCAATTAAAATGAAAATTTTATGCTGGGAGAGATCAAGACAAAAAATACCTAGAAATAATTGGCCCAGTTCGTTTACATCTGATTTTTATGGTGTCATTGAGGCATACTTTGGTTTTGGTTTGAAGAGCATCAGACTTTCTGGTTGTTAACATTCCAGACATGAGAATGACAGAATAGATAAGAATGATTCAGAAGTGTTGTAAAGAGACAACAGCGGCAAATCTGGGGGGAAGGCATAGTTCTTTGTCCCAAGGTTAGAGAAATTGGGTGGAAAGTGTAGCCTATACAATTAATATCCTGAAAGATCTAATAGTATGTATCATATGAATGCTGGGCGACATCTGCTGTTCCTCAGAGAAGACATATTTACCCATATGAAAATGCTTGATGCTTTAAGGTGGCCAGGGAATGCACCAAGTAAAGCAACATCAAAGAGTAAATGTGGAGCAAACTCGCTGGAGTGAGAGCTGAGTGCCCACACCTCCAGGGAAACAGGAATCACCATCCCAGCTCCCATTGCCTTGCTTAGGCACTCTGAACTCTCTGCCATTACTGAAGGATTATCCAATGGACACCCAACAATCACCTGAGCTGAGCTCAGTGTATTTTCTCTCTCCCATACGCCCAGCATTGCTGAGTGACTTTTACACTGGCAAATGGTGATGGGACAACAAGGGGGAATGTTTTAAACTAAAAGAAGAGAGATCATATTAAATGTCAGGAGGAAATTCTTGCTTGTGAGGGTGATGAGGCCCTGGCACAGGTTGTCCAGAGCTGTGGCTGCCCTTGGATCCCTGGAAGTGTCCAAGGCCAGGCTGGTTGGGGTTGGGATAGCGGAAGGTGTCCCTGCCCATGGAATGATATGGCATTTTAGGTCCCTCCCAACCCAAACCATTCTATGATTCTGTACATAAAAAACAATTAATTTTTCTTTTAGGGGCTGTATGTACAGTGTGCTCTATTGGAATCCTCCTAATCCCTCCTTTAAGGCTCATGGACAGAGGGAACAGGAGCAGCCCTGAGCTGGCTGCCTGGGAGGATAAGCAGGAGTGGGGAAGTTAGAAAACTGATATTAAGTTAACTAAACATGGCAGATCAAGACATATTTCTCTCTTCTATACCCACTCATCAAAAAAACTGTAGTGCTTTTTGTAATAAAGACATCTATTCTGTTGGAGATGGTCAATTTAAAAACAAATTGTCAGTCTGTGAAGGGCTCCTTACCTATGAAAAACTGGGACTTTAATTTTTTCTTCAAATCAGACAGCTTTTTTATGCAGCTCAATTTCATTATCACTGAGATGACTTTCAGGGTCACTCTGAGAAAAAAAATAGCAATTATATTAAATAGGAGAAGAAAATAAAAAACCCTGACTGTTCTGTTTACTTGAATCCTGCCATTCTGTCATTCCAACATGAAAACTGTCCTTGAAGTCTAGTACAACCTATAAAGACAAACAGTGGAGGGAGTTTATATAAATCAAATTGGTGTCATATGATCCCCAAGCCCTGATGTGTTTCTATAAAGTTAGAAGCAAACTCTATTTTAAGCACCAAAGGACTCTGTGGCATCTCTTCTTTTTGTTGTTTTTTTTTTCATTGCCAGGTCATGTATCTAAATAAAAAGAATATCTTTATCAATAAAGGCATTCACCAAGTGGTGAGGCGCAGCCCAGGCTGAACTTTAATAAATGATCTGTTTGTAAGTTGTGGGTGCAAAGCCTGAGTTGTTCACTTGTCACACCTGGATCCTTTACTGAGAGAAAAATCCTCATCCACACAGTCTTGCAAAACACAAATCCTAAAATACTCAGTGGCCAAACTCACCGTGTTATCACAGGGAATGGGTTTGGGCCACTGTTTGTATTATTCCTGTTTGAAAGCAGAAAAAAACCCTCAATAAAAAAAACTAAAATGGATACTTTTCTTTATCCACAATGATAAGGTGCTAGCAGGGGGTAATTTTGAAAGGGAGAGTCATTTATTCAGAGGAGAATATTTCTTCCAGTACTTCTGGGACCTAAGTTTCAGAAGGATTAGTAAAAACGACAATAAAAGAAAAGAATAGTTTTATGGTCTGCTCCATTTTCTTTCTCATTCTCTTTCGTGCTGCCTTTTATTCTTCCCCTCCATTCTCAACATTTTTTTAGACATAAAAATATTATTTTTGAAAGTTTCAATTACAAAAACCAAAAGCACTAATAACCCTAAGTCACTATTGCTTCTGAACCAAATTATGTCCTTGGGTGTGGATTGAGAAGTCTCCTTATGGAAAAACAAAACAAAACAAAACAAAACAAAACAAAACAAAACAAAACAAAAAAAACCCACCTCAAAACAGAACAAACAACAACAACAACTACAAAAACAAGAGGAAAAAAGCATTTTTCTCTCAAAATTTTTAAAATAAAATATCCAGCTTCCTAGCAAGAGAAGTGGAGGCACTTACTTGCATTTTTTATGAAAAACAAATATTCTAAGCACAGCAGCCTATTATCTGCTTGGCACTGGTTTCATCGTCTATAAAATTATGTGACCTTGGCTATAAACCCCCTATGAGCTGGACTGGATATAAAAATCCTCTTCCCTTAAAAAGGATTTGTGTGTTGTTCTTGCAGAAGGTGCATTTGTACTTTCTGCTTCAGCATCGCTCCAAGAACTCCTTTGCAATGACTCTGTCTTGTACACTGAGTGCACTGGTTAAAATTCACATTTGTTTCAGAGGGATGTAGAATTAAAATTCACAAGTATATTCCTTTTTTTTAATTTTTTTTTTTAAATTTTTATCTGCAAGTAGCATCAGATTCACTCTCAGCCTTAGTATAAATAGTCTTTGCTGGTAACCTTTGTTACAAAGAATTCAACATTCAGACCTATCAATCTTACACCACAGAGCTGCCAAGTCCTGTAACAAAAGAGTATTTTGTTTGAAGGGCAAACCAAATTGACTTGTGTTTCCAATAACTGTAATGTCCGGCTTCTTATCAGTATTAATAAGAAAATGCAAATTACATTCCTGTCAAAAAAAATTAAAATGAAAAAAAAAAAAGAGTTGAAACGAGCAGTACGAGCAGTAAATTGCTTGCAATATGCTATTATATTCAGATTCTCATTTTCAGCTATACAGTAGTTACTTAAGGTGAGTAAAAAGAACAATCAATGCAAAAAAAGGACCAAAATGTTCCAAGTCTGACTTTTAAGTATGAGCAAACAGAAGAACATAATGGATAATTGTAGCAGAAATAATGACACATAGCAATATGTAAATCATCAGCAGGTTAACCGTTAATCTCTTTATTGGGATTTTTATTTAAAACTAAAACAAAATTCCTATTAAATATGTAGAAGTTTAGAAATTCTGAAGTACCCTTGGACAATGACCAACATTTAATTAATCAATTTTCTGTCTGTGTTGTAAAAACAATTTCTGCTTTATTGCTTTTTGGAAACAAAATTAAAGTGAAACCATATAAAAGCTATTATAAGAGAGAACTTGTGGCTTGCAAAATGTCCCCCTCTTTGACTAAATTGTATCATCTCTTCTCCTTGTTTGATTACCTTATGTTAGTCAGAAAGCAATGGGTTTACTCACTTTTTTTGCTTGTTCAAATACAATATCCAGTAGATTAAAATACAGCTTTTTCTCTCACAAAATCTCAGTGCACCAGTATTGGATATAAGGGTCACGCATAGGACAAATGGAGCTCTCACCAATGTGTGACAGGAGCCTGGGGATGTGCAATCCAAGATGGGTTAGAGGTTAGCTTTAAAAGCTTCTAGTATAGATGATGTTAAATAAAATGTTCGTTCCATTAGCTGTTTACCTTCTTTTCAGGGTAATCTGCAATTTAATTTGCATTAGGCACAAGCATCCTGGTTTGCAGAGTAAGTGTGGAATGAAACATCGCTGAAATATCTCTCCGATATCAGCATTACTTTGGTAAATATAAACCCATCAAGGGGATCTGTGTTAGACCTGCTCTCTGCTACCTGTGAGGAATAATATCTGGGTACATTAAATGTTCTTGAACATGGAAATAATTAGGAAGTCCTGGCAGGAATGTGAGCACTGAAATGGCTTTTGAAGGGGATCTGTCTTATAGGAGATCCTCTCAGGAGGAGCTGCAGCCTTTCCTATGGGCAGATCAAGTGGCATTTGGGAATTAATACACAAAAACATTCCATCCCAGATCCAAGTCAGAAAGTATTAGAAAAACTTGCACAAGACTCATAACACTCAGCAGCACACTTGTTTTCTGCAATTCCATCTCTTACCCAGGAGACTGAAGGAACATTTGCATGGGGAGACCTTGTGGCAATCTAATCTCAAAGTGGCTGAGGCAGAGAATTTGGAAATCTGCATCTTACTGTGTAGTAGTGAGATGCAGATGTGAAAAACTCCTAAATTCAAAGCACAGAGGACACCTGATAAAGACTCTTTAAATCATGGATGCGATAAATTGACTAA
>WAAG01089940.1:0-13268 GCA_013390105.1 Tichodroma muraria
TCCAAATCCTGGCTAGCTCTAGATTCCGGACCGTAGCCCCGGTAATGGACTGAAGGTAAAAGACAGNGACAAACCACCCAGTGCAATAATAGCAAAATGAACTAACTATTTAGTGCAATACAATTCCAGTGCTGCAGCCTGCAGCACACTGTGCGTACTGGATATGCTTCTCCAGCATGTTTGTTTCTAAACCTGGATAAATAGGTTTAGCCTTGGTCTCCAATGACCAAATGGATGGTCTCCAACATGCTGTGGAAACTGAGTGCAGAAAAGGCCTCGGCCACCCAGTCACGGACCCTCAAGGGTACTCTGGGAGGAGATGCTGGGAGGCTGCAGAAACCTCTGAATTGCTCACCCTGCTCACCAGCCAACAGAAATAGCAATATCCATTGCTCTTCCAAGGCTGGAAGTCATTGCACTTGCAAACATAATGTACTCTTGGCTTCCCTTAATGAAATGCAACAAATGAAAAAGACCATCAGAGCCAGAGTGTACAATTAGCATGTGCACCCAACCAGTTGAGTAAGAGACTTTTATCATCTGTCAGTTTCAATGTGCATGGCTCTCATGAACTTTTCCATAAGGACTTTAGCAAATAAAGAAAAAAGCCACAGCAGGACAATATTACACCCTCCCACATTTCTTTTCTATTTTTCCCCTTTGTGTATTTTCCTTGGGGAAAAAAAATATTTTTGAGAGAAAGCTGCAGGAAATTTCCAGCTGACTCAGCTTTTGAGAGTTTCCCCAAGATCTCATTTGGTTTTGTTCTGCTCTGCATACCAATGTATACAGACTGTGTATTTGCTCAGTGTCTGTATCTCTGCAAGTTCACTGCTCACTGTGAATGTTAACCTGTTTAATAATTCATTGTCAATTGCAACAACTATTTGGCTGTTCAGATCAGGTTTTTACTTTCAAAAACCACTCCACACTTTTACCAAGGTGACCCTTTCTACTCATACTGATGAGAAGAGTTATCATTGATTGAATCAGCTTGCATATGCTTTTGCTGATATTTGTTGATATTTCAAGGACAGAATATTTCAAGGACAAAGTTCTCTTATCTTTTTGGATGATGCTGAGATAAAAACAAAATTGTTACATCTGGTGAGAGCTAATTATATTTCAAATCTGTTGAAGCTGAGTTGGCTTGGCCAATAAATACTAAATAGAATGTGCTCAATGTTTGAAGACTGAGACTATTCTTTTGTGTAAGTTAATGGCTCTATGGGAGGATAAAAAAAAAAGCTTTTGACAGCCAGTTTTGAAGCTCTCTGCTCTGTGCTGTATAAAAACCTAAATAGAACTGAGACCAAATGCATTTTAGGTTTGTATTCATTCAAGGGCATTGCACTGGGGCACATAGTCTGGCAACACAGGGCAAGGGAAGGTAAGAAATCACTGTCTGTCCTTACTCAGCATAATCTTACACAACTGTGAATTTGAAGCTCAGGCTTCCTTCTGAATAAGGCCTGAAATAATTTTGGATTTGCTTTTGTTTATATCACATATCAGTGGGAAACCTGAGACATGGAAAGAAGCCAGAATGGACTCAGGACATTCTGAGTTTCACTTTATCATCTCCTATGGAGATTGAAGGTTTAGCTCCTCTAAGCCTTCAGCAGCACAGGAAGGAGGCAGGCAGGTCAGGCAGAGGGCTTTTTCAATAGCAAGAGAGCTCCATGCTGGAAACATCAGTTCATTGATGTCCAGAGGCAAAAGGCAAGAAGTGGTTCCCAAAACACCCAAGAAGAGATAGATCGTCCTCTGGGTGCTGGGTGAAACAAAGGCAACAACCTGAATGCTTCTGAATACAAGAAACATTGTGTTAATCTATTTTAAAATTAGCTCTATAAACCTACGAAATCCTTGTTTCTCACTGTACAGCTCAGCAGCAGACTAATAAAATCCTACCCTGACACATTCTTGGGCACAGTCATGGGTTAGGGTCACCAATACTGAATCTCTTCCATCCTCAGGCTGCTTGTTAGTTTTGTGGTGAACCAGTGATGACAGAAAACTGCACAGCCAGGGTTGGGCAGGCCAGACCAGTGCCCACCTCCTCCTTCACCTTAGACGCCTCTGTTGATTTAATATTAAGTGTGGTTTGATCACTGGATCTGAAGATCAGCTCTGCTTCCAAAAAGGTCAATGACGAGATTCCTGTGAATTTTCGATGGCCAGGACCTGTGTGAATTAAGAAACAGCAATTGCAATGGCTGAGAGAATTTGTATGTGAATGTCTTTATTACGTGAAGACAGTTCTGAGGCAGTGGTACTCATCAAGATCCATGAAGTGCTTCTGTAGTCCTGTTTATTTTTCTAAGCGTCTGTGTTTTGCATTTTGAGTCATACCTACCGAGGTGATACCTGATGAATTTCCTGCAGGACACAATTACATCTTTGCAGCAGAGATGTGTTGAAACAGTAGCTTGACTGCAAAGACAACTAGTCCTTGATATGCCAGAAGCTGTTGAAGCCACTGGGAAACGAAGTTACTGAATGTGGCTGTGATCTTGTGGAAACACCCAGTAAGAGATACCCTGTGGCATGAAGAGCCCCACTGGTCCTAGGAAAACAAGTGACCATGGATGTCTGTCGGCTTTCATGAATGTAAGGGTCTAAAGTTACAGGAGCACTTGTATCAGTGTAAAAGCTGCATGAAAATGTCTTTCAGGATCAGGCTATAGATGCACACTGTGACCCATTCGTTAATTTTAAATAATTTTTTCCCTATGGAGGTACTGGGTATTAGGTTTTTAAAGAGTTTAAAAGCAGGCAGTGTTGGCAAGTATAACATCATTCAATGAGATTTGTGAAGTTAGAAGGAATATTGAAATTTCATGCAAAAACATCAGTAAGTTTCTTTGTATCAGCTGTGTTATGATTGCTGTTGATTTATGTAGTTATAATGTCTTTTCCTCATTCTGTCTAGATGATTCCTCTTCTTCCATAATGTTGTGGCCTATAAATTTAAAAACTTTTAGATGGTGTACTTTTCACTTCTCTCTTAAATCTTGTACAGTCAGGAAAACACAGGCCTAATGGGTGTGTCTAATCTTCTGAAGGAAATTGAGGGAAAAGAATATTTACGAGAAGTCAGGTCATCTTCCTTCATCCTTGAATCTCAGACAGAAGGATGTCTTTTCTGGCCAAACTGCAAGATCAGGTACAGCAGATGGGTACAGCTCAATTCCCAGCTCAGCCCCAAAGAGCATCTTTCGTTAGTCACCTGTAGATGAACTGATTTTCCTGGGGTTCAAGAACAGATGGGCATCTAGGGCTAGTTTTATAAGTCTTCATACTTTTTGGAGCACAACAGCAGATTAAGTGCTTTTGACAAGATCCACAAAGTTCTGGGCAGATGTTTCGTTTCTGCAGAAAAATTGGTTTGGGTGTGTGTCTGGGTTGCAGGGAAGGAAATGAGTCATAAATGTTGAATGCTCAGTTTCACTGGGGTATTGAAATCTAGAGATAGGTCTTCTTGCCACTTGTAGTTGTCTGAAGACCATATAAAGTCTACCTCAGCTTCTTCTCATGGTATGAACCATCCTGGAGAGTCCTTTCATGTCAAAAATGACACAAAATGGCATTTTCTAGGCAGAAAATGAAGGGGCTGAGAGAGGCAACTGCTTAAGCTTGACACTGCTGCTGAAAGAAGGGCAGGATTCCATCCATTCTTATGGGCAGGTGTTTGGAGTAGACACAGAGCACAGCTATTTTTTATGAATAACCTGTTTTGTTGCTAACAGAATCAAACTGCAACGAGTGATAGCAGATTGTTAATTTACCTCGTGTACTCACCCATGTAGTTATTAGCCCCTCACTCATAGCTGAGTGGTTGCAGCAGTGTCTGGAAGTCCCAAGCCCAGCTGTGTATTCAGAACTGTGGGGTCAAACTGGCTCATGTGGCTGCCTGCCAGGTATCTGCAAAAACCCTCTGAGTATATTCTGGCTCATCAGGGGAGTGTGTATTTCTGCATACAGCAGCTGCCACACTCCTGGATAAAGTCTGAACCATGTAACCTCTCATTGCTGCCAGGGGTTCCAGCAGACTCCTGTTCGCTGAGTTTATTGATTCTTCTGGACTACACAGCACTGCCAGTGTATAGTGCAAATAAACCCCTGGAAGAGTTTCAGGCACTACCTTCTCAGTATATACCTTCCCTCTCGTTTTCTGGCGACAGCATCACCTGACCAGTGTTTCGTGACTTTTTATTAGGACTGGATTGTTTTTAAGTGCAAGCAAGAGAGAAAAATCAGCAGAATCACCTTGAATTGTCCAGCCAGGATCAGTCTATGATGAATGGCTGGAAGGGTATTTTTCTTCTGCCCACTGAGTTTGGACATCACATATCAAACTGGAGCATTTGGATTTTTTGAAATGGTATTGCATGTAAACTAATGAGTTATTTAATTAGGAAAAGAAATTGATTTCCTAAATTTCTATCCTGCAATTAAATTTCAACCATTTTTAGTCTTAAGTTTCACTGGTGAACTTAAATGAACTTGAAATATGCCTGCAGCTCTGGCACTAATATGTCACCGATGGGGAGCAGTAGCTGAAAAAGACATAACCTGAATGCAGTCAGGACCATGTTACCTCAGCTAAAAATATGATTGACACTTTTTATTATCAGTTGAAAAATTCCACATCTTAAAAATGTGTAATAGGTAAACAACAGTTTTTTGCTGCATTCCCAAGCTGAAAAGGCATCTTGCCAGGCAATTTTTGGCAGAAAACAACAAAAGCTTACTATTACACTTGCAAACCAAGTGAGAAAAAGTAAAAGTGTACTGGTGTTAGAAAAACACATGCAGACTAAGCTTCACTTGATCTCTGATGAAAAATGGCACCTTATATTTCAACAGATATTTATTTTTATGATTTTTATGCCTGTCATTTTCAATTTCTTCTTTTTCAAAACATCTTGCTGACATTTTTTGAGAGTTTTTCAAGCTTCTGAAATCCCATCAGCATCTCTCACACTTTCATAGTCTACAGGGCTTGACTGACAGTATCACTATAATGTTGTCTTTTACATTCTTTTACCAGTCCTTATGTCTGGAAAATGATGAACTCAAAATTTATGGTATTACCCCTTGATGACCTCAGGTGAAAAATTTGAAGTAAGATTTTTAGAGTATCTTCTCAATTATTTTTTCTTATTCATTATGACTGTAATACAAGAGTAAGAAAAAACAACCAAGAAAACATGCCTGGATTTGGTGTGGGAAGGCAAATTTGCTTGTGTTAGTACTGTTATGCAAATGTGAACCATTTTGCAGAGTGGTGTTCAAGTTATGGGTTTAGTCAGAGAGGGGAAATCCTGAGGGTAATCTTTGCTATGTAGGGAGAAACGGGTCTCATGTGTAAGGACACTTACTGTTCAATTCAGAGACAATGATGGGTGAGGGGTGTACACTGAATTTCCTTCCCCAATAAATGGCATTTGTATTAAAGACTCTTGAGATGAGTTGTTGGACCAGAGTCCTTCATAAAGTCACCATTGCTCTGTGGTGGCTGCCTGGGTTTCTACCGTGGGACAGGGCAGACACTGAGCCCGTGGCACTCGCTTTGACCATGGCCGAAAAAAAATCCCTTGATTTAGCTATCTGTGATTAAGGCATAGTGCTAGTGGTCATTGTCAATGATTGAAGTGGTAGGGATGAATATTTCAGATAAAGGTTGGCATCTATTGCACAGCTCCTTTGCCCATTTTGGAAGAAATTTTAGCTTTGGGCTGGATATGCAAATAGTGAATGTTAAATAGCAGGATTAGTAAGAGGCCAGAGGCTAAGCTGGGAAGAGGAAGAAGCAAAACAATGAGATTTGGCTGCTGTAAGTATCTTCAAGTGGGTCAGACTGTGGTATCTGTAGCAAGATATTAGGCATACTGCCTGTTGAACTAGGCCTGTGGGAAGGTCTGTTGGATTCCTGAGCAGAAAATAATGGGCATGTGAAGACTCATAGCTCTGAAACAATTTTTGTGCTGTTTACTAGACAGCAGGGCAGTCAGGTACGGCATCCTCTTGAGGTTTCGAAGGCACTGATTGCATTCACAGCGTGTTGTAGAGGAAGTGACGGTCCTCTCAGCCCATCAAGCCTCTGGTTGCCTTTGTCTAGGGGCTATTCTTCAAACAGACACATTTCTAGGCAGTCTCATTCTCTACTCCTACCCCTTCCTCTTTTGACTGTGCTGGTTGCTAACTATTTAACCTCCAGCCTTATTTTACAGATTTTGTTTTACTGTTTGTCTCCCCTTAATCTGACCGCTCTTTATTTCATAATTCATTCTTCATGTCTCACATGGGCTTTCACCATGGATGGCTCTGACCTCTGTTCTGTTACCTTAACTCTGTTTTCCTGCAACTTGAAACATATCCAAACATTTTTATCTGAGCTATCTTAATTTCTAGTTCTGCAGGATTTATTGTTTTCTGGTATAAATATAGATTCTTTAAAAATATACAATTAGTAGAAAAAACCTCCAGTAGGTGTTTGATTTTGGGGTGCTTGGTATTTCTCAGATATACTTGGTTCCAGCTCACTTGTATAATAAGCATTATATGATTGTAGTGGTCAAAGACTACAGTCTGTAGTCCCTGCTATATAACACATTTTTCATTTTTCTCCTGTCAGTGTTGGATGGGAATTGATCTGTTTAAGTGTGTGATATGGTCTCTTACTAATGGCTCACAAATCTCTCTGTCAAGTGAGTGCCCATACCACATAATAAAATTCATCTCCACTGTGGAAGCCTCTCAGGGGTCTGGGCAAAGCTGGTCACACTGTCTGGAATAAACTTTTTATTTTTTTCTCCTTAGACATTTGTTTAGCTCAGAGTATCTTAGCTGGACCAAAAGATATTTTTAAAGCTGTTTTTATATTAAAAAAAAGTAACCACCAGCTAGAATAGGTTTGCTGTCGTCTGCCAATCTGAAATGATCTGTTCTGAGTCCTGAATGTCAAAATACATGATATTTTTTAACTGACATTTTGGGGACACTTTTTCTTCATGGAAATTTCAAGTACATTCAACTATCCATCACTTTTTGGCATGCAGCCAAACCCATGAAATTTCAAACTGAGCAGGAAACCTTTATTTTTCTTGTTGTTATTGTTGCTGTTATTATCCTCCTCCTCATATTTGATTCTGTCTGTGTAATTTAATTCTTACACATGTCCCAGGACCAGCAGTGTCAGTAGTCAGTAAAGATGCAATTCCGTAAGTTATGGGAAAGGTGTGGATTAGGATAAGTCTCATCGAAGCCTTGATGCTGTTGTCAAGTCAGCTTTTGATAGCCCTACGAACCCTTCCACTTTTTGTACTACTTTTACCCTTCTGCTCTCATCCTGACTGATCAGGACAACTTTAATGTAGCAAGACCCACCGTGCCACTGCAACTGTAAAGCTATGGAAACAGCATGAAGTGCCAAGGAGTACATGCTGGTGAAGAAGGGAGGTCTCGACGGAGTTAGGCAGAGTAGATGTGCTTAGCACACTGTCTTGGCCAAATTCGGGCCTGACTGTCATTTAATGTGTTAATATAGTGCCTGTAAAGCTTTACTCGTGTGAAAAGGAGGCTGAATTATTTTCAAAGAACTTTCAGTCTTCTAGTTCAAGAATGCTAGGATAGGCCAAAATCGGGCCAGATGTGTTGGCTCTTTTTCTCTTCTTTTTCCTTCCAGTTTCCGTAACACTGGTGTTTGGATATATAACTTATAAGGGATTTGATGCTGTGCAGCTATTCATTATCAGCCTTCCTTCCTGGTGGCAAATGGTGCCATCACCATGGTCATGTCACTGCCTTTCCAACCATTAACCCAGCACCACCATGTTCATCACTAAACCGTGTCTCTGAGTACCACATCTACTCCTTTTTCTTAATACCTCTAGGGATGATGATTCTACCACATCCTGGGGCCTGTTCCAATGTGTGATGACCCTTTCAATGAAGAAATTGCCCCTAATATCTAATCTAAACCTTCCCTGGCGCAGCTTGAGGCCATCTGCTCTTGTCCTGTTACTTGCTACCTTCTTCTGGGAGAAGAGACCAACCCTCATTAAAATCTCTTGATATCAGTATGGACTGTTGGCTTCAAAATTCCCTTCCTCCCTCTTTGTGTATGGCCAAGCCCTTCCTCTGTCACCTGCTTCTATATATTCCCTTCTTGCATCTTTTCTACCCCTCCTTAAAAGAAAGTATTTCTTATGGCCTTAGCAGTTAAACATCACTCTTTCATCTTTTTTTTTCTCTGTTCCCTGCCTGGACTTCTTTCACCATTGGCTAAAAAATAGCAATAAAGGTGCTGTAGTTTAAACTATTTCTTGCCTACATAGTCCTTGCACAACAGAGATTGTGCAGATAGTGTGTTAGTGTGAGGTGGCACAATTACTTCCCTGCCCCATGGGCACACATCATTTGAAGAAGAATTCCCTAGTCATATAACAAATAGGGAGAAAGTGTCACTGAAGGCCACTATATATTTTTGGCTATTTTTTTCTATGGAAAATTTAGGAAAACTTAGGTCTAGCTGGTCTAAAGTAAATTCCTGTGCCTCCAACACTTCAATGACACTGCTCCAACCAAGGCAGCAGAGCTTCCATTAAATGGAGTGTGTATATGCTCCCCTTTCTGCCCTAAAGCTTTCCAGCCAATCTGGGCAATTCAGGGGGACTCTAGTTTCATCTCACTGAATCTCAAGGCAGCTATGTGGAAAGTCCACTATGCATTCCTTGCCCTAGGCTGGACTGTGATGGGTGCATACTGACCAAGTACTTTTGTGAGGGATCTTGAAGGGCTGCCCTGTAAAAGTTTAAGATCTTAAGTGATAGCATCAGAGCCCCAGTATTGCAGAGTTTCTGGGCTCTGCACAGGGATTTGAAGGTGGGAATGCAGTGCTTGCCAGGGAGAGACATAACAGCACTGCTGCCTCAGCGCTTGCCACAGCAGCTCCTCTGATGCTGAGGCACTCAGACTGCTCAGGTCAGTGATTTGTGTCCCTGGATACTCTGTCTGCATGTGTCTGTGTCCATGGGGAAGAACAAGTCTGCAGCTACTTTGCAGAGTCTGTGGAGCTGCCTTAAGGTGGTGGGCTGGGACATGTGTGTGGAGGGGCCCTTCAGAATGCATTTGTGGGCAGTGAGATGATGCCTTGGCTGTCTGGGTCTCTCTCAGGCACTCACTGTTCTCTGGTGCCTCAATTCTTGCTTAAAGGAAGGCAGTTGCTGCATTTCTGGCAGAAATTTGTGGCCACTGGGGATTTGTCTCCATGAACAAAGGCCCAATTAACAACTGGCTTCTTCTACAGGACTATGAATTACTGCTTTCCTGGTCCCTAGTGTTTTACTCTGGGTTCTTTAATGCACTGAAATTTATTTGCCCAGTGTAACTTTATGCTCAGAGACCTGTTAGCCTCCACCTGTAATTCTGCTGGTTAATGGAGTGAAGCAGGCTCTAAACAATGTGAGACCTTCCCACTCCCACACCTCTCCATTAGCTCTGTCTCAGGCCCATGGACTACTACTGTTGGCTCAGGCAAACATCTGAGCTCATTTAATTGGAAATGGGCCTTCTGCCAATCCCCTTGGAGTTGGGGATCAACAGGGCTTTTCCCTGTTTAGCAGACACAGTCTCACAATAGTGTTTTCCTTCTCATTTGGTATCTCTGAAATAGGATGATGTGGAGTCCATTGAGAAAAGAGGCTCTGGATATGCTGCCTGTGAGATTTCATTGTAAACTGATGAGCATACTTACCTACAGCAAATGCCAGTGCTGTTAAAGAAGGATTATCTACAGATGAGGAGTTAATAGCTTAGAAAATATTTGCCTAATATTTTACTGAGATGTATTGCCATTAATGAGCAACTGACTCCCAGCAAATCACATCCAGGCAAGCAGAGTACAGGCAATAAATACACCATCAGGGGAGGAAAAATTGGGCTTTGGTGACTCCTGTATCCTACAACTCCTGTCCAAAACCTCTATTGCAGATGACAGGAGTGTAAGACAAGCCTTTGCCCTCAGACCCTTCAGATTTATTCTGTGAGTCATCAGGCTTGACAGTGTTCAAAACACTGTGTTAAAAAATAGAGAAAGAAATGGGTGTTTGACATAGGCTTGAATATTGCAGTACTTAAATATGGTGATGACTGGTACAATTTTGCCCTGTGCTTTGATTTGAAGGTAATGAGCAGCCCCCTGATCAGGTTTAACTGCAGATGACACAGTGGCAACATCCTTTCTTGAGAAAAAGAAAGAAGCAAGAAGACCTTAAAGAAAATGTTTCCTTGGAGTCCAGCATGAGTTTTGCTCAGAACAGTCTTCTGGAGCAGGTAAGTCAGGCAGAGGTCAAGTATGATTTGGTGGTGCCACTGATAAGTTTCTGCTTCAGACTGGGACTTCATATGATCTGTTAGGGATGGATTTTAATCCAGATTCCCAGCATTTGATACTTCTCTTACATATTTAAAGCCCCTCCCAGAGTTTTGCAACTTAAAAGCATCTTCAAATTGCCATTTATAGCTGATGCCCTATTGCATTCCTTTATTATACTGCAAAGCAAAGCCTTTGGCAGTGTCAGTGAATCCCTGTTGGAAGGGAAGCCAGAAGAGGCTGCAGTGAAAGCTCTTAGTCCATACATTCCAGAGCAAGCCCTCGGGCTAGTTGCTTGCCCTGAGACAGTTAATCAGTTGGTGTGCTGTAAGGGCCAGCTGTATATTGGCCTTCTCCTGATGCTGCAACAACCCTATCACTGTTAAAATATGTTAGACTTAATTAATTTTCCCTGGTTGCCACCACCTGGTTCTGCTTAGATCAAGCACTAATGAGTAGTTGACAGTAGTTAATGAGCTTCTGCAGCAAGCAATTCAATTTTTTCACTGACTAAAGTACTTATTTCTTCTGGGCACCATGCTCCCCCTCCCTGGGAAATTTGGCACCATCAGCTTTCCATGGGGTCATGCAGGATCCATCTCCATCAGTAAGAGACTGCAGCAGTGGGTGCTGAGCAGAACTGCCCTCCTCCACTGAGCAGGGGAGCTGTACTTTTGTCCACAGCTTTCCACACTGGTCTGCAGACCAGTTCAGCTCTTTTACTGGTGACATGGCCAGCCAGCCAACCCAAGCAGTCCATGCTCTGCAGCCCTGGTGTCACCTTCCTTGCAGTGATGGGCTTTGCAATGGTGCTTTTGGTGACTCCTGCTCTGGTGGGGCTACTATGGTAGGTCTTCCTCAGTTATCCAAGATCATAGAATTATGGAATGGTTTGGAATGGAAGGAAGTTTAAGATCATTTAGTTCCAATCCTGCTGCCATAGGCAGGAACACCTTCCACTAGACCAGGTTTTTCAGAGCCCCATCCAACTTGGCCTTGAATACTTCCAGGGATGGAATTTTTGATAATAAAGATTTTGGTATGGATTGCTCATGGGGAAGAGGATCTGATCTGTGCTCAGATATTTAGGAACTGTATCACCATTTTCCTGCTTTCCCACAGGTGCTTTAGGTGTCATTGCCTTGCTTTGTGCCAGCTATAAAGTACTCTGATTATAGTGAAATGAACAACTGGCTTATGCCAGATAGACACCTAAATTCCTCTGAAAATCATGGTGAAATGACTTCCTTAAGATGGATTTGGCACTTGGAGGTATCTGTACAGCAGAAGTACTGCTCACCTATGTGGTAGCTTTGGTCCCAAATAATTTTCTAAACTGGGAGATAGTGTCTTTCAAACCACAGGTTGTGAATGGACAGATGAGTCCAAATACTTGGCTGTCTGTGTGAAGGAACCATTAAAAGGCAGTGGGACATATGAGAAAATGTGACCATTAGGAATATACTCTATGCCTGGCCAAGGCAAAAGGCTGGCAGAGTTTGCCACCACTGCCTGAATTGCAGAATGTCTAGCTTTGTACAATTTTAAGTACTTTCTGTCTCCAATCCATTTTATAAAGACTGTTTTCTAAGTTTCTCTTGCTTCTTCAGAATACAATCTGGGGAATTGGCTCAGGCTGACCTAGAGAGAGGATGAAGCAGAAAGTACTTTAGTAAGAGACCCTGCTCAATGTCAGTTTGGATTCTCTCCTTCTTTTGAATCTATTGGAGAAATCTAAAGCATCACAATGAATGCTTAGATGATTAACTATGCTTCTGATCGCACGTGTAAAACCCTGTGGACAGAGTTTTTCCCCTGTAGTGTCAGTTGTGGCTCCCAGAACCATATGGAGGCTCTGTGGTCCTCTGCAGACTGCAGATAGTACTGTC
This sequence comes from Tichodroma muraria, assembly GCA_013390105.1. Classification (NCBI taxonomy): domain Eukaryota; kingdom Metazoa; phylum Chordata; class Aves; order Passeriformes; family Sittidae; genus Tichodroma; species Tichodroma muraria. The sequence continues at coordinate 12,271 of WAAG01089940.1, forward strand.
TGCGTCAAAAGCATGTTATTGACTCTGCTGGGGACTGACAATGTACACATGGCCTCCCTGGAGCCCACAAACCATCTGCAAAGATATTCTTGGAATGGCCAAACCCCAAGGTTCTTGAGCTGTTGGGATCCCATAGCACAAGAGACTTTATGCTCCACTAAGCTGCTCACAAGCAACTATAATGTTATTATTACAGTCCTTCTCCCCATGGCTGTACAGTGATGTTGTAAACATGAAATGATTATTTAATTATAAAATATCTTCTGGTAATTATTCACCAAGATGCTGATGATACTGAATTCACAGCAGAACTGTGGTAAGGAGAAAAAAGCTGTACTTCACCAGAATGAATCTTCTTGGTGGCAACTTCCATATCAATGTGAAGTCAAAAAGAAACAAAAAAGAGGAAGAAGGAAAAAGTTGTCTTATTCTTAGTCATTTTTGAAACCTTCCTCCTAATTCTAGACTTGTGTCTGTCTTGTGTGATAGATGTGATAATGTCTCAAGACAAAATGAAAGCTTAATATTTCTCTTTTACTATTCTGCTCCAAGGAAAAAAGACAAATTATGCCTTGTGAAGAAGCCATTTGCTATAAAGTGTAAAAATGCTTTAATATTAATATTTTATAATAAAATTCATGACATATTTATAAACACTCTATCAAGCATTTACAACTGAACCACAGCTGAGAGCTTGGACTGGAATAAATAAGCAAGGACACAGCTAGTATGAAATATACAGCTTAATTTTTATAATTGTGTGTGCTTTATTCTTTACACAAATGGAATGGATGCGCAGAGTATTTACACATAACAGGAGTGTAAGCTGGACAGGGTGTTTTGTAAACTCCAGATTCTGAGTACCCCACACTACAGCTGGACTGAGAAACATCCTGCTAAAGAGACACGCACCGAACATTGTGCTGGAGGGAGCAGCTTGGTGCATACAGTCTGCCGCACTCAGAAATTCAAACTGGCCAATTCAAATTTAGGAGCAC
>WAAG01089944.1:573-135300 GCA_013390105.1 Tichodroma muraria
CAGGTACTTGCAGCCTTTATGACTCTATGGTCTACCCATATTCCCTACATCACCTTCTCTATGATCTCTGTACGTCTGTTCATTTGCTACCTGTGGTTTTCCCCCTTATAGAATACCATGGCAAATGGCAATAATGGTCTAAAGCATTGTAGATCACAGCCTGCCCATGTGGCTCCATGACCCAGTGTTTTCATACAGAATAAAGAAGGGAAGCAGCACCCATCCTATTAATTCAGCTTTTTTTTATTGCATACTAAGTAGCTAATGCTAAGCTAGGAAGTAATAAAGACCAGAGAGGCGATAATGTAATTGCTTCAAGTACCTGTTGTTAACATTAGTGAGGAATGAGAAAAATCCCTTAGCTGAGTAGGGAGAAGGACAGAGGTGTGAGCCTGGTGCTAAAACTCCCGAGTACTAAGTGCCTAGTTCCTTTTGTTAAAACCTAATCACTTGACCTATCACAGGAAGAATTACACAGGCTTGCGTCTTACATCAGAAAAAGGAAATATTTGTACCAAGCCTCCCAATACTGTGCCCAGAAGGATGTTAATATATTAATTCCATGAAGTAGAGATGTCCTAATTTGATAGGACCGTCTGTCTTAGCCCACTAAACCATTTAATCCAGCTAATATTCACAGTCTTGATGCTTGATTATGTGTTCTTCCTATTAAAGGAAGAGAAGCTCCTGTTGGCTGGCTTCAGCCACTGTCAGAGCTGGAAGGGGATCAGCTGTCCTAATCTGGCCTTTTTGGGAAGATGGGCCATGCAGGTCAGTCTTCTTAACTGAGCCACAAGCTGAAAGAAGTGCAGAAAGTGAAGAAGAATGTTAGGTTTGTGGTTACAGTCTCCTATGAGCAGGCTACCTAAAATATGATGGGTACTACTTTGCTTCAACCAGGTCTTGAAGCAAAGAGACTTTCCTTGCTTGAAGAAGACCCATCATTGAAAGGCCAGCAGATTTGGGGTACCAGAGAGTACTCTGAGCTATACTCCCTTTCTCTCATGTGCTGGCTAATGGAAGACTTCTCTTTGTCTTTGAAAAGTGTGACAGATGGTCACGGCATACCTATATAGTTGCTTCACCTGGGTTAAAACAAATCACTTTCAGCAGGACCAGGTGCATCCTTGTGGCACAGACTCTAATAAAAGGCAGTCCAGAAAACAAGTATGTATAGGTTGCTTACTTTTGACCCAGCAGTAGAATATAAACAAGACAGTTGTAGTGTATTTAAAATGGTGACCACACCTGATGCATTAATGAGACTTTCTGCATCAGAAGCCTGCTGGGAACAAAGCCCACTAGCCACAGTGGCCACGGAGATCATGTGGCTAGCAGATTTTAATTTCTTTTGAAGCTAGAATTAGTGTACTGGCTCAACATAGCACTTAATCAAACTAATAAGCCTAACAAGGAGGGAGATCATATCAGCCAGCACATATCTTTATTCACTTCCTATTTACTCCTTTACTCCTACCTCCAAGAATTACAGGAATGGAATTCTAGTCTGGAAACGTGGAGGTAGTTTTCAGTAATCAGTCTCTGGCCTTTAAATTCAGTGAACACAGGTCAGTGCTGCATTTTGCTAGCTCCTCTCTGAGGTTGTAGCAGCTGTAGAAACCTGGAAGCAGTAGTAGGTAGGTTTAATGTTTTCTTCCTTCTCTGCTTTCTAAATCTGGATGCAGAAAAATAATTTTGAATAAATATTTAGGCTGAAAACAGATTTGAAGTGACTTAGATCTGAATTTGGACGTCAGACCCATAATGCTCCTATTCCAACCAACAGTTTACTCAGCCAGTTTGGGAAGATGGGTGGATAGGGTGTTTTGTATGGTTTTGCTGACCCAGAGGGCAGTGTATGAGTCACAGAATTGCTTGGTACAAGGCTGTCTGAAGACACTGGGTCACCAAATAGCAAGAGCATTGTCTGGCTAAATATTTGAGTCTTTCCTTCTTAGATGCCTTGCCACTGGGGAAGATCCACCACGAGGTACTGACAACCCCTGCACACTGAAGGGGGAACCAAGAGTCTACCAAGCCCAGTACAGAATAGAGAGGACAGCAGGGAGACTGAGATGAACAGTAGGCAAAACCAAGGGAGTCAGAAAGCAGTGAGAAATTAATGTGCTCCCCACTTCAGCCAACTGTTTAGATCCTTGCCTAGGAAAAATGGAACTTGGGCTCTAATTTCCATGCTGGTGTAAAACTCCTAGACCAGCGTGCCCACCTCAGTGCCTTAACCTTCTCAGTCTTCTCATGGAGTCGCTTTGATAAGATTTTTTGACTCATGGAGGAGAGAAATTATTTAACAGCATCTTACAAACATGTAAGACAGTGCTGAGCTTTGCTGTGGCTATGCATGTACACTAAGGATCTCAGAACTGCAGCCACTGAGAAGCACTGAGCTGTGTAAACTGAAGGAGAGCAAAGCTTCAGTTCATGCTCTCAGCTTGTTCTCCATCACATGAACTAAAAAGCTCACTCTTGCATTGTGCAGCAGCAGGTGATCTGTAAGCAGTTTGTAGGTTGGCCTCCTGAAGTTTAGCAATGGCTGAATTAATCTGAGGGGCACTGGATTACACAGCATCCCTGAGATCAAACTGTAGGAGAGGCACTGCCACCTACCAGATCCCGAGGGCCAAGGATAAGCACTTTCCCTGGAAACGAAATGGAGAACAGGTCTTCTCTTAGTTACAACAAGATAAAATAAACTGTCTCAGGGTTGTTTCTGAGAGGCTTTCCCTAAAATATATGGGACCAAAAAAAGATGAGTTGATGTGAGCTTTACAGAACAAGAGGGAAATGGGTCCTGCCAGCGGGTCTTGCTTATTGCCTCTGTGATTCTTTCTAGACTAACACAGTCAAAGTTTCCTTACTCACTTTTGGGTGGGAGCACAAGAGAAAGCAGGCTGAGATGAGGGGCATTGAAACAATGCCATTATTACTGAAATATGGTCCTATGCAGAGTGTGTGTGTGTGTGCGTGTTTATGTATGGGTGTGTTTGAGTGTTGGATAGCTGTGAATCAAGCCATATAATCTTGAATGCTGTCATCTCTTGAGAAGAGAATTGATCAAGTCTCAAATATTTGATTGTGTGGCCTCCTTTTCAATGCATTTGTTATTTCTCAGCTCCTGCCCCAGTGAGGGCCAGATATACCCTAAGCAGCTGCAGTGGAATCCTAGCTTTCTTGTTGACTAAAAGGGTCAATCAAATCAAAAGCTTTTTTTTTGGTTTTTTTTTTTTTTTTTGGCAAGATGACTGAATACTTTTCTTTTAAATGATTTTATCTGGAAATAAATGTTAAGTTCTTGAAGGTATGAAAATGTAGAAGAATGATTGACCCTGCTTCTTTATCATGTCTAAGCAATAAAGAAATCATTAAGAGCCAGAAGCAAAAAATGAATTGAGTTTTAAAAGATTTTCTTTTTACATTAGAAAGAGAACTCCTATCAAGTCATTAAATTTAATTTAAATTTTCTCTGTTTAAAACTGTTCAAATTCATATGGGAATTTGTCCATGTCTTGTTTTAGAACGTTTGGAAAGATATACAAGTTACCAATAGCTAGATGACATGCCAGCTAGACAACGAAGTTCTGCTGTGGCCCTGTCACTTACAGCAGCTGTACAGAGTCAAGGCTTAGGCTAAGAGATCTACTTTGGTAGGTGCCTTTGTTGCTTGCTAGGTTACTTACAGGACCTGCAGACTACTAGAATTACAGCTATTTGCCCTGAGCCTTCACAGAGCGTTGCCTGTGGCTCAGGAATGAACTGGCTATTGAGGGATGCTGTGGTGTTGAACTGGTATTCGATAGGCTACAAAGCCTCTTCGCAAAGTCAGCGTGACTAAACTTTGGTAACACTTTGGAAACCTAAAGTCCCTTATCTATGTGTGTGTTAGGCAGAACGCTTAATATGAGAAGGGCTGTCTACTCCTTTTATACAGAGACTGCTAGAGACAAACATATTAAGCCTGCCTTGATAGGCAGTGAGTTACTGTTCCTTCCCTTCAGGATTTGAGCAGGATGTTGTGCAAGTTGCATGTTGCCTCTCCTTGTCTGCTTCTTCCCAGAGAATCCCACAGGCTGCTGTGTGCATGGCTGCGTCTGCACCACAGAGTCACTGTGAGCCTTGGGCTGTCTCCCAGGATGTGCTTAGTTTGGCAGTACTGGTCTTCCAAAGGGCTGCCACAGCACTGTGCAGTGAAAAATCATCCTCCTGTTGGGGGCTTCAGACACTTTCTGGCAGGGGGCTCATGAAATGTGTGTCTTTGTGTGCATGTGGTGGCTAGAGGCGAACCTGTCTGGATCAAAGTCATGTTGGTGCTGTGCCCCAAGGTTGCTGATTAGCAGTTGCCCCAGGGCAGACAGCACATGCTGGTGCTGCTGCCCTCTCTCCTATGTGTTGTGCCACCCTTGTTTGGTAGGAAGGTCAGTATCCCTTCCCCCTCCCTTTCCCCTCCTGGCCAGGGCTTGGACAGAGACCCTGGGCCCTAACCCCTTGCTCATTCACCTGCTGTGATGGCTGTTGGCTTCTTCCAGCAGATCTGGTGAAGGTGATAGTGGAGAAAAGGGAGCGGCGGTTTTCTGGTTGAAGGATGTCACGCTGAGGCTTAGCATCATTAATTGGCATTCCTTTTTGCCATGCAGCACTTGAGGAAACTGTCAACTTAATTTTTTAATCTGATCACCTACACAGTCATGGTTGTGTCATTTTGAGGGGTATGCTATTATTGATGCTTAGCTCTTTTGCTTGGTATTTCATTGGTAGATCTCATAGGACTTTGCAAAGGAGATTGAAAGACAGTATTTCCATTTTGCAGATGTGGAAAAAAATACAGAGAAAGTGACTTCTCTTCCTTCTGGATTACCCAGCAGGTCAAAGGCAAAGACATGAATAAAAACTGATCTCCCTGAACTGCTGACCTGTGCTCTATCTAGAGAAGGTCTGTGTACATCAAGCTGATAGTTTCCCATTACTCAGGACCACGTTGAATTTTTGCAGATTCACTCACCTCTCTCCAGCCATTGAGAATCGGGATGCTACAGGTTTAGACAGTAACTGAAATATCTCACTATTCCTCCAAGCTGACAATAGGAGCTGGAATTTTGGATGTTCATTTTCCTAAATTAAATTTTGGCTACATGACATGGAAGTCTGCTGCATCAGCAGACTTTGTTTTATTTATATCAGCTGTGATGACTCCAATTAATGACCAAGGTAATAACAAAATTATTTTGGAACTTTCATCTGAAATCTTGTTCAATAACTCTCATACACTATACACTGACCCTAAGGCTCTGGGCTCTGAGAAGACAGCCTTCAAAAAATTAAGACTTATTAGTGGGACTCCAGGCAATGAGAATTTGTTGTGTGAGGCTGAGGCTTGCCCTCTCTCAAGAGGAAATGCCTCCTTCCCATTAGAGCCTGTTGAGATTGAATCCTCCAAAGTTTTCTCTAGTTTGTCTCTATTAGTCAGTTAACACCTTCTGGCTTTCTTTTCCTTCTTCTACACTTAAATTAGAAGTTCTTGATCCCTATTTTAATTCACATTAAAGGAAAACAGTAGCAACTGCCTTCCAGTTAAGCAAACTTGCCTCCACTATTTTGCCAGTGGTGAAAGGCTGTTGTATTTGCTTTTTGCTGTGAAATTCTCCTGTCAGTTTTCTTAGCAGTATCTCAGCAGTATCTTAATTTAACTGAATTCCTTTACATACATGCACAGATACTTTAATTTCTGCTACAGTCTGTCCTACTGTGAGGTCTAGGTGATGTGACCTGCAGGGGATTAGTGTAAGGCGTCAGGGTACTGTTTCTGGAGTGTCTGTAAAAGCAGCCTGCAGAAATGTGAGACCTTGACACCACACTGGGAAGAAGAGAAGCCCTGAGCTGACCTTTACCTTCCCAGATAGTCCTGTTGGCAGGTGTCAGGGGGATATACTTGCCCTCTGTCCATGAAGGACAAGCAACATCCTGTCTCAGGGGCTGTGACTTCTTGCCCATCAAAAGAGGATTATGTGACAGCATTAAATAGGGGAGGCCTGGGACCTCAGCTCAAAAATGAGGCATGTGGCAGAGATCAGCTCTTCAGCAGCTCCTGGGAAGCTTATGGATTCTTCAAGTAGAAGGCACTTTAAAGGGACGTTCTGGGATGTATAGGAGAGGGCAGTGTTATTCCTAGTTTAGGGCAGACAGAGGGAAATTCACCCTGACAAATGACACAACCAAGTTTTGACACAACACAAACAAAAGACCAGAACTGATCCAAGATAAAACAAATTTATGCTGGTTTTACCTGCTTAATTCATACTGACTCATGCCTTACTGACTGGAGCACCTTTGTAAAATGAGTAACCTAGAGGTCATGCCCTTTAAACACAGGGTTAGAGGCACAGGTTGTATTTGTTTCCCACATGTAAAGAAAAAGGAGAAAGGACAATTTGAATGATGCAGCTTCAGGGGATAAGAAGAGATGCTGGTGGCAAGCTTGATGGACCATGTATCATCCCATCATATGTGCTGGGATTTTTTGAAAGCCAGCAGTGGCAATGCTAATTATAGCATCACTTTAAAGTGTCTGTGAGTCCCAAGAAATCAGAGTGCCAGTAAAGTTTGTGTTAAGTATGGGCCTATCCTTTTGTAAATGAGATGGAGAGAACAACAGTCTAAAGTAACCCCACCCAGAAATCCTTCAGCATGTTTTTGTTGTGATTAAAGAGAAGCAGTTCATGCTGGTGCAAGATGGCAGCTGTTTTAAATAAGAGCTGATTTACCTGTTGCTAGCAGTGTGATTTGGTTTTTATTTACCTCATGTTAGGAAAAAAGGTGATAAAAGAATTTGCTATGCTAGCTGATTGAAGCACCAGGGACCAAGTTCATCCTCTATTTAACTTCAGTGAAAACAGCAGATTAAAGCTGGGAGGAATGTGGACTTGTACATATTTACAGCTGTCTTAGCAGATGGGCTGTTGACAGATGAGGCCCCTCAAGTCTTTGCTTGGTTGCTGGGTGCCAGCATGTATTGCTGTGAGCATTTCAGCTGAAGTCAGTCCTGGTGTTGAGCAGGCACTGGCTGCTTCCTTTGTCGGACCCTTTGGGTGGATTGTGCTGGAAGGGCGGTGAGGTGGAAGTTTGAATATCAGATAGAACCAGTTCTTCCTGCCAGGGTTTGCAGGCACTGTCCTTAGGAGGCCGGCGGAGACATCTGCTGAGGTGCCACAAAGCCTGAGCAGCTTCATGTGGAGCATGGTGCAGACCCAGAGCTGGGCTCCAGTGGCTGGAAACCCTTCTCTGAACAGCACATTCCTGACAGCCTCTGCTTGTCTTGCCTCTCTCCTTCCACACCCTCATGTGGAGACTTTCTGGGTGTTAAAAACAGACCAGGACTTGATGCTCTCCTCCATATGAGCAAAAACCATGGCTCTGTTCTCCTGCTCCTTCTGTTAGATGGTGGAAAACCTCCTTTGGTGTTTCCAGGTGCTGGGGAAGAAAGAGACTTCTCTCTCCCCTGTTCGCCTCTCCAAAGAGTTTCCAGGAGTGGTTGCTCCTGCCTGTGCTGTGGCTGTTTGGCTGAGTGTGTTGTTGATGGTTTATCTCTTGCTGCACCTCTTCAGTGCTCTATGTAAAAGTATGTTGTTAAAGTGAAATGCGTTAGGAATTACCTTTTGTGCTCCTGTTTTTCTTTCCATGAGATCAGCAAGCCAAAAGTGTCCTACCCTCAGAAAATTACCTACCTAAGCACTGTACTGCTTCACTTCTATCCTTTAAAGAAAAAAGCGTGATAAAACGATCAATATTTAATGTAGAAATTTTGCTCCACTTATCTGTGCTTTACCTGTCTTCCCTCCTGGGCTGTTCTTTCCTCTACCTCATCTGCTTGAGAGTTTTGCCTTTATACTTCTCTGTTTCCCTTGGTAAAGACAACTAGATCACAAAGCTATTTAGGAAGGATGTGTCAGGACCAGTGTATTGGCTTTGCAAGGTATCAAATGCTCTGTTTTTTAAGACGTTGGAAATGGTTACTTTTGGGGTAGGTTGTGGTGGGCTTTGGTAGTTCACAGTAGTTTTCTTGTTCTGTGGTGGAGCTGGAAAGGGGGAACTTGTGAATTGGCAGTTTTTCCCAGATGTGTCCTGTTAGCTGACAGCACCAGAGCTCTGAGTAATGCAGAAGCACAGTGAGTGGACTATGCATGAGCAATAACTTCTTGCCTAGCAGCTGAGCTCCCAGGGTTTTCATCAGCTGGCTCCTGCAGACCAGTACCTGAAAGCTGTGGCAGGGTGGAGGAGCCTGGCTATGGCTGGTGTGAGAGGCTGTAGCACTGTGAAAGCATGAGGAGCTGAACACACTATCTCAGTGGCAACCATGGTGCCTGTCCTATTGGAAAGTCTTAATTTTCTATGATTAGCAAATTCTTGACATAATTGTCTTTCTTGCTCTTTTTGTGGCCTGAGAAGTGGAGCAGTGCTAGACATGGTCTGTGGGAGTCAGAGCTGATGGCAGCTTCAGTAGGTCATTAGACTTTGTGGTGGGCAGCTGGTGCTGGCTTTCCCTTGAGGTACTGGAAGAAAAACAACAGAGGCCTCATTAACCTATCCTTTGTATGGTATGGGGCAGCAAAAAAACAGCATAACAGATGTGACATCTCCCCTGGCTTTGACAGTAAATTGTCGACAGCAGTGGCAGAGCAGGAGAGAAGTGCAGAGTGGTTTCCTTGGAGCACAGTGCCCAGGGGAGAGGGTAAACAGCAAAGGATCTGCTGCCTGTAGTGCTGGGAGTACATCAGTAAGTGGCAGGTGGGCTTTTTCTTCACTAAGCTCTGTGGGGAGTAGTAGATCCCCTCTGTGTTCTTGTGCAGTGCTTTTGGCCATCCAGGAGCTCGAGGAGGTGAGGTGCCATGCCATGGTGCAGAGACAGCAGGGCAGCTGGGTTTGCAAGCCTGGTGCTGCAGCTCCCCTGGAAAGATCTGGTTTACAAGGAAAAAACTGAATGAGTCCAGACTAAAATGGAGAGCAAAGTCCAAGGGTGAAATAGGCCACTGGCTTTGGGTGCCCAGGCAATGGAAGCATGGCCAGCCCCAGGGAAAAAAGCTTCTTTGTTCTGGGGTCACTCCATCTGTCTCTGAGGGAGCAGGGTGGTCATTCACAGCTCCAGGGCATTTGAAGGCAGGATGGGCAGGATGAGCAGGCTGAGGGAGGACCCTTCCCAGCGTGTGCTGTATTGACTGGAGCCCTTCAATGGCCTGGCCTGGGACAAGGCCAAATGCCTTTGGAGACAGCTTCTTGGGATCCTTTTGAAGAAGGCTGAGATTCCCTCGTCCACGTAGCCTGACGTGTCATACCTCGTGTGGCGCCGTATTTCCTGTCCCCACTCTGGGAATGGAGGCCAGCAGTCACCTGGGCAGGGAATGGTGACTGCCGTTGGCAAGGGAATTCTCCCTTGTGGTGTAGGGCTGTCCTGGTGGCAGGTAAAGGAGTTTCTCAGGGCTGTGAGGTTGTGGAGGAGAGGGACAAGTATGCAGCATCCACAAACTTCTGCTGAGGGTACCCTTCTTCCACTTTGACGGGGGGAGATGATTTTTTAAAGTGTATTGCTGTATAAGGTAATGGCCTGCTCCCTGGAGAGAACATCTAATGCAATGAACGGGTATCTCTATCTTGTTTTGGGTGGTGAGAGCTTCCTCGATCCGCTGCCCAGAATACTTGTGAGACACCCTATAATTCAATTAGAAGTACCCTCCAGGGAGCATATAATTATATCATATCTATGAAACATAATGACAGCCCCCTCACATCACGTGGTGAATAACTGTCTGCTGCTGCCCAGAACCTTTCACCGGTAAGGAACTAATCTGCTTAGCACAGATTGAACTCGGTGGTGTACAGTACTTACCCAAATGCTTCTGAAGGGAATCCCTGCCAGCAGAATAAACCTGTTAGCAGCATGTGAGCATCACTGCACCCGCATTTCTCTTCCTAACCTTCAGGCCACTCCAGCCAGGGCTGCTCACCTCCACCTTTGCCATCTTCTCTAAAGCTTCTTGGGAATTTTAAAGATTGGGAAGTAATCTTTATGTCTTTAAACTTGTCTTTTTGCCCCGATTGTGTAGTAATAGCTAGTGATACAGAGTGTTCTGCAGGGATTGAGGTCCATAATAGGCAGTGTCCTGTCTTTCTGCTGATAGTTTGTAAGATTTTGATACAAGTTGGGATGTTCTGGGAAGAGGAGCAATTGTACTACCAGCTGAAGTGCAGATCCCCTGGTGTGAGCCACAGCATTGCAGCATCTGAAAGGGTTTTAGACTAGAAGTGAAGAACACTGACCACCGTGTAGAGGACTTCCATGGAATACTGTAATTCCAATTAATTCTCACAAGAGGAATCAGTTTCAATCAATCTGCAGAAAACTGTAGAGTGAGAGCAGGTTGGGGTGTTGGTGGGACTTTCAAGCACGTAAAGAAATCCTGTGTAGGAATTTCCTGACCCACAGTAGAAGTAAGCTGGGAGACAGTATTGTCTGCCTTGTGATTGAAGAACACCCCTAGTCCAGAGAGGACTGACGATGCTCTGCCAAGATTGGGCTGCCCCCAGTCCTGCTGTAGTTCAGCAGCCTCAGATGGCTCCCACAGAAAGTTCATCCACCCACGTGAGTAAACTCATCTCCCTGTCACGGGATTGTAGTTGCTGTAGGTACTGTTGAGTTGCTGTCTGTCAGCCTCAAAGTGTCTTTTTGCCCTCAGATCCCAGAGCTCTGAGTGAGCTGGACGCCTCTGGAATATGAGACAAGAACCTTTGAGAGATTATGGAGACAGTGGATGAGCGAGGTTTCTTCCCATTAGGAAGCAGGAGGACATCATGCCGAACTTGAAGATAATGGATCTGAGTCCAAATGGATCTGTGTCCTTGACTGTTTTTGGGGGTGAATCACCAAAGGTGGAGCTGAGTTTTGTTTAGATAGCACTAGGGTGCAGTGTCTTTTTTAGGAAGGAATTCTTCACAGAAATGGTGACTGGATAGGGGAAAGGGCAGGGAGGTGCTGGTGTAGTCACTATCCCTGGAGGTGTTTAAGGAGAGGCCGGTAGAGTTCAGTGCTCTGGTCTGGGTGACAAGGTGATGTCTGGTCACAGGTTGGACTCGATGATCTCAGTGGTCTTTTCCAACCTATTTGATTCTGTGATCTCTGTGTGATTCTCTCCTTGGGGACAGTTCCATGGGGAATCACTGGCCATCAGGGCCCTGGTGGGGGTGTGTCCAGGTCTCAGAGGAGCTCTGCTGTGAATTGCTAAGTACTCTGGAGAAAGGCAGATAGAGAGCATTCTGGTTGGAATGAGAAATGGATGGGAGTTCCTTGCTAAAAATCATGGGGCCTTGGTCTTCTCCTCTAGTGTGGGGCTGGGTTTCCTTCTGCAAGGCCAGTACTTCAACCAGGGCTCCTCAGTCAGTGGGAATGTCTTGGAGATGAATTCATCTCTTATTTTCTTCACCATTACCTGGTAGGAAAGGAAACTTCAGTCTTGCTGAGGCAAGACAAGGGAAGGAGGAGCTGATCTCTGCTCTTTCTGCTGTCTCTACTCCTCTACCCCAGAAAAAAATCTAGCACTTTGGAGCCTACCTGCTTCCACTACCTACAGTCAATGCTTCAGCAAACTGTGGAGGGCATCTGTTCTTTTTCAGATAGCACTGCTGTTGAGCATGGCTTGGCGTGAAGAGAAAACCAACATTCTTCCCCATGTTTATCTTCTTTCTTCTTGGCATCTAGGTATCTATAGTGACGATCCCCAACTCCAAACATTGCAGCACAGCAAGAGTTTTGGCATGAAAGGAAACACTGAATAGTTGTTAAATCCTGGTGGATCTTGAGCACCATATCCTTGTCCAGATCAGGAGACTTAGACAAACACTTAGGGCAGGCTCTCACTGGCTGCATTTGACTTGTGTTTTCACCACAGCTCTGGAGTAACACTCACTGCTCATGTGCATTTGTTGTGGTGTAGCACCTTGGCTTTCTGTTCTTGGGGAAACTCCTTTTACCAGTTGGCTCATGCTTCACTTGACCATAGGAGCAGTTGCATGCTTTTTCTGTAACAAGGAGGTGGGGACAGTAGCACAGTCAAGGATATCTGACCTCCTGTAGGCAGAGCACTGAGAGATCCTGAGGAGTATTGAGGTATATTATTTGGTTACCCTGGGTAGTTTCTCAGAGCAATTAAAGATATGTTGTGTTTTTATTTCTCCTTTTGTAGGGAGGGAATCCAAAATTACTCAACAAACTGAGCAGCAGAATCATTTTATCTACTGAGAAAAAGTGAGTGCCCACAGGCATGCTGTGTTTGGCAGCCAGTGGTCCTGTGTGGTACCATAGGGCAGTGGGTTATCAGGACTAGGAGATCGAGGCCTGTGCTGGGCAGGTTTGGGGGCTGGTATGGTCAGCAGTAGTGTGCCTGTCCCATGAGAAAGGTTGTTCTGCTCTTGGGGAGCATACAGTGAGCCAGGTGTGAATGCCTGGGTGCTGAGCATCCTTCAGTGCTGGATGGGTGACCGGAGAGTTTGTGTGGTGCTCCCTTGAAAACACAGGCTCTGGAGAGCAGAGTGGTTGACACAGCTGGGATGCAGCAATTAGAAGCCAGACAGTTTCTTCATCTGGAACACGGATCTGCTGCAAAAATCACGGGCTTCATTCCTACATGGGCACCAGGTGCTGGGGACAAAGCTTCCCTGTGGTGCCTTGCCCAGGGTTGCCTCTGACATGTTTCTGTTGCCATGCCCAGATGGGGACATTGATCCTCTTTGGGAGCAGTGATAGGCTGGTGGGCTCTGTGGCTTTTGTGACATTGTGGTCAATGCTGTGGCACTGCTGACCCTGGCTCCCACAGCCCTCGCCAAGGAGCCCGCTTGGATCTGAATGTCAGCTATTGCTGCAAGGCTCCTGCAGGGATGTAGTGTCTCACCAGAGCCCTGCCATTTAAAGCATCAACCTCTTGCTAACCCCTTAGCAGCTGTAGAACTGTTGATCTGTTTCTGCCTTTTGCAGCAGCTGGGCACACCATTCCCTCCTCTCACATGCACGTCATGGTTTTTGTGCATAGAAGGTGATACCACTGATTCCTCTGCTCATGCTGCCTGTACTGACCCAATAAGAACTCATTGCCAGACTCTGGTGAGCACCTCTGAAAACTGTGGAGACTGAAGTCCCATCCCATAAAGGTGGGAGGGTCTCCCAGCCTGTTTGTTAGCTGATGTCAGGACGTGTGACGTGGGTATGTCACACTCAACTTGTGCTATAAGCCTTCATTCACTCAGTCCTTTCATCAGAGACTGGGTACTTCAGCAACTTCAAATTGCTTTTAGCCTTGACTAAACTGAGAATTTACATGGAAAAGCTTTTTTACAGTGAAAGACAACCAGCTGGGAGTGGATATATGCTAGATTGTGCCATTTCTAGCTGTAGAAGGTGACTGGGACCAGTCAGCATGAGGTTACTGTAACAGATCATGCCTGACTAACCTGATGGCTTTCTGTGGTGAGATGCCTGAGATGGTGGCCATGGAGGGAGCAGTGGGTGACATTTATCTTGGGTTTTGGGGTTTTGATGTATTCTCCTATAGCATTGTTATAGCCAGACTGGGAAGATACAGCCTTGATAGGTGATACAAGATGGATTAACGGGCTGTCTGGTCTGTCAGACTGAAAAGGTAGTAGTCAGTGCTGTGAGGTTTAGTGGGTAGCCAGTTCCTAATCACAGCCTTGAGAAGCCAGCATAAGACCTGAACAGTTCAGCATCCTAATCCATGCCAGGGATGATAGGGTAACATGCAGCCCTGTCCTGGTGAGCCCGTATGCACTGTGGTCCAAGGGGAAGGTCGATATGCTGGAGTGTGGGTTGCTGGCCGAAGGACCTTGGTGTACAGCAGAAAGGAGCCAATGGGCCTTGGGAAGTTAGGAGAGAGAAATGCAGATCTTGTACCTGGGATGGAATCAGCCATTGCTCTGGTGCAGGAGCTGGCTGTCTGGGAATGGCTCTGCAGGGAAGGAGTTGTGCTGCAGGGAGAAACTGCTTGGTTCATGCAGTTTAAAGCAAATCAAGATCGCAGCAGTGCATTGATTTATCAGCAACATATAATTAACCAGCAATCAGTGAGCTATATAAAAAGGATCAGTATCAGCAACACAGGGAAGAAACCACAGTGCCGGACACCTATGCAATGCTGGTATTCAACTACAAATTTCCAAGAGTCCTTCTGTAACTGACTCCCAGAAGTTAGGCTCACACATAGTTACGTGCCTCCCTGGTGTTCCTGTCTCAATGGCAATTGGTGCCTAGGGTGAGTTCCGTGAGACCCCGGTGGCCCATGGACATCAGTCAGCAGCACAGCATGCCAAAAATATTGCATGAGTTGCATGCAGAGTTGTCACTGCTACTGACTTGGGATTTTGCAGGCAGTGGCAGAGGTTTATTCCCTGCAAAAGATGGAAGTAGCTCTGGCCCTCATTGGGATGTCAAGGGAAGGTCTCCCTGTGCTGCCCACCTTCTCCCCTGGTCTGAACAATGTTCAGACAAAGCTGGTGAGCTTGAATTTCCCACCCAATGCCCCTTTCATGCTTTTTCTCCCATCTGAAGTAGGTGAGTGCTCTCTCTTAGATGCTGACGAGCTGAGGTGCTGATTACTAGACATGTAGCAGAGCTGGGGAGAGCATAGCTCTGCAGTAGAGCTCGTATCCCAGTCTGGCAAGTGTCCTTCTTGCTGAACCTCTGGGCATTGTTAGATAATGTCCCTTTGCATGATACATGTATTATGTACTCACTGTGTGTTATTCATGTTCCATCTGCCCGGGTGTACACAGCCATTGTTGGCTGCTGGAACTAACTGAGGGCATGCAGCAACATCCTATTCTGGTGATCTGTTGCTTTGACCTTCAGGTCTAAATTTTAAGTGTCTATCACACATTGAAATCGTGGGGCAGAAATAAGTTCCTCTTGTCTACGCCCTCTGTGAAACTGGCTGGAGACCAGTAGTGGTGACCCCAGAGAAAGTTTCTCTTCCAGACACTGGTGGTGTAGCAGGTTTGGCAGAAAGGGATAAAAAAACAGGAGAAACTTTCCAGAAATAATAGTCAAAAAAGGGGCTAAAGACAAGGAGGGAAGAAGCAGCAACTTCTTAGCATCTCAGATAATATGTATTTCATGTGAAGTACACAACAGCCAGCCTGTCTTTGAACCCTGATGTCTGGTTGAACTTTTTTTTTTTCCTTGTAAACATTCAATTTTAAATAGAGTAGTCCTCTGAGGGCCTGAGCTCAAGCATCTCAAATGTAGCAGAAAGACTCCTGCAGTTAGAGTGGTGGAGGGAGTTGCATTAACCATCTCTTTGCTGGTATTTGCTGTTTTGTTGGCAAGTTACTTCCGTGTCATTTGGACTTGATCGGTTGGAAGAGCACAAACCATGCAGTCATGACAACTTATTTAAAGCTTCTTTTCTCAGGCAGTCCAGGTGTCCCTAGATGGCTGTGTGCCATGAGGACATGTCAGTAAATAGCCATGAAATTGGGCTATTTACATGAGATTTTAACCAAGGTCTGCCAGGACTGGAGTGCAAGTAGGAACTGAAATATTTAAGTCCCCTATGGAGTGGAAGGACTTTATTTTCCTAGCTGAAAGGGTATGGAAATTTCTCAGGCCCAGAAGAGCAGTCTGTGAAATATTCTTTGAGAACCTCAGTTTTTAGAAGTGTTTCTTTGTGAAAAATGGAATAAAAGGGTAGTTCATACTCTTTTGGCTGCGTAGCATTTTTGTTCTTTGTAGTGACTTGGAAGCACAATAGGAAGCCATGAGAAGATGCAGTAATTCCTACAATTAGGGGCCTTTTCTGCAATTGTTCCTGCTCTCCCTGGATTTCAGTCAGAGCAGGAATTTAGCTTTTACATTGGATTTCTTGACCTGGATGGAGATTGGGAAATTTTCTCTCAAGCAGCTGTGGCTACATGCTTGGTAATGAGAGGGTTAAATCTCAGTGATTTGCGTTGGAAATGTGACATAAGAGATTAGATCTAGAATCCCATTTTGCTGGTGCACTGATAACAGGATCTTATCAGCCTGCCACTCTTATTTGATTACTAACACTTGCTTCTGCAGAAACTGAGAGGGAGAAATGGGAAGTGGCTATTGATTGGCAATCAATAGGGGCTGAGGTGCTTTCATCAGCCCCCGGGAAGGTGGCACATTCACCTGCTAATTGCAGCCTGCAAATCCCCGAGGGGGGGGGTGTGGGGGGGAATGCTCTGGCATGGCATAGCAGCATGTTGTACTACCAGACCAATGCTTTAAGGGATCAGTCTTGAAATTAGTAGCTTTTGGCACTGTCTCTGTGTAAGCTGTGCCATCCAGTGACAGAGCCACCCACGCGCCAGCCTAAGGTTAGGAGTATTGACTGAATTCATCAAACATGTCTTGAGAGGATGCAGAACAACTGGATATTGTACAATGGGACTGACTGTGATTATTGCTTGAATACTGATTCCTCATTAAACAATAGGGGCTTGTGCAGTTGGGAATAGGACCAAGCCTCCATTTTTCTTGATAGAAGCCAGATGGAGTTTCATAATCTTTTTACTCTCTCTTTTTCTCTGTGTATGCTTCTATATCCATCTTTTATCTCCTCTTCTTCTCTAACCCTCTATTTCTCAATCCGTGTGTGTTTTACCTCCAAGTGGACCTCTGCTTCATACGCTTTTAAACGTCCTTGGAGAAAGAAGTCCGGATTGGCAAGCGATGGAAATATAAGAAAAGGTGAGGAACATCCTACATCTTGGTGGTGTCACCTCCAGTAAGCAAGCTTTAAGGTTTTAGAAAGGGCAGTCTCTCACAGAGCCCCATGTGTTCAGCACACTGTGGTGGATACAGACTGGGCCACAGGTGGTCCCTAGTCCCTGATGACTAGGAGCCAAAATACAGAGGGGAGCCCATCTCATTCCCTTTTGCTCATTCCTGAATTAGACTTGATGCTGGACAGGGCCAAGGTACCTCATGCCATTGCTAGTTATGCATACAGATCGTGGAGTGCTGTACCCTGACACAGGAGCACGGCAAACAGGGACATCGCTGGGCCCAGATAAATGTTTTTTAAGGTTCTGTACATGTCGGCAGGATGGACGTTTCACGGCACTTCTGGCATCACACGGGGATCATAACTTCGTTTGGTGCAAAACGCAGACTTTGGGCACAGCTTATTTCTGATATAGAGGTTCATGAACACTATGCATTGTTGCAGCCACTCCTGCTTTGCTCCTCCTTAGCCTGCCTCTCCACTGTTAGCGTGACTTTTGTTCCGTAGTAAATTACATGGAGCTGAGCATGGCTACCTGTGCCCCAGTGCCCCACACTGGGCAGGCTGCCTAAAGTGAGGGCTGGGGCAGGAGGCTTGCTAAGGAGATCTGCAGGGATGACCTGTCCAATGACCTCCTGAGTACAGTTGTCCGGGGTGAGGATGTGGCATGTCCAGTGAAAGGTGTTTTTGTGTTGTCAGGGTGAAAGCCTTCCCTGAGATGGAGAAGGAATGCCCTTTGTCTTGCTCAGTCTCTATTTAAACTCAAGAGGGGTGATTTAAAAAAATCTAGTAAGAGAGTGTGTCATTTGCATTATTAAGTCCTAGAAGTCAATAATGCCAAGCAGAACATTAATACTGCCCCAGTGTGTGTCATTATAAAATATTTAATGACACAATTATAAACTGTTTATCTGATAATGAAATGTACTCTGTGTCTTCTACATGAAGAGCTTTACATGTGAAACATCTTGTTGGATTTTTGCAATCCACTGTACTCTCACTAGATTAATTATCCTGATTCTGCCGTGTGCAGTTGAATTGACCTGTGCCTAGTTCTCTCTTAATTTTTACTGAGCCACTGCTGTACGTTAGAAGTGGCTCCCTACACATTAAGAGAGTTGCACCGGTGTAAACCAGGCAAAATAAAATAAGGCGTTTGTCCCTCATATAGGGGTTGTCAGCCTTTTCTCAATTTTTGCTGCCTTCAAAATATTCTAGGGGAATATACGAGCCCCTTTAGAGACATATGACTTTGTCTTATAGAGTACAGCAGTCTTGTTTTTTCTAGTAACCTTTTGTAAATCCCTCAGGAGCAGTCTGCAGCCTGCCATCAAAATGGCAGGCTGAAAGCCACTGCTCGAAGCCTTTTAGGCAAATATTCCCTTCCAAGTCAATGGCTGTGTATTATGCCATTCACTGTCCATTAGCACTTCACTGTGGAGGGTGAAACAGTTAACTTCGGAGCTATTTTAGCTGCAAAACTTTGGTGGCCTAAATAAGCCTGCAGCAGTTTCTCTCATTATGTGCTGTTATATTTAATTTCTAGTATGTTGTGTAAGAGTAGTGTACTGAGCTCTTTTCTCATTAGGGACTCTGGGAAGTTTGTTCTGTAGTACATAGAAATGTGCTGTACTGAGCAGTATTGCACTGACTGATAGATTATGGCTTCATGGGATTTAAAGAATGAGACGTGGCTGCATTGTTGATGTCTGCACTGTGTGTGAAGAGTAAGAATTACTTTTGGGAAAGCATCTCTGTCATGCCATGGGACAGAAAAAGAATTCTGCCATCACAGTGTTCTCCTTGATATTGCCCCTTAATTTGGTTGATGTAGTTAGGTGTGCTAGAACACTGCTGTGCTAGGGCCGCAGGCTCAAGCTTCATTTTCTGTGGCAAAACCAAATCATGCTTTTAAGGGGGGATCTTTTTCTTCAAGTGGTTGAGTACAGACATCTTTCTCTTGATTTACTATAGCAATAGAGAAACAAGCACTTATCCTGTCAGTACAAAATAATAAAATAACATTCATATGATGGCGACAGGCTGGCATTTAGAAACGTTCTGTGCTGACCAGAGCTGGTGGGGTAGAGCATGACTGCAGTGGTTAATAGCTATTTAAACACCCTCTAGCTGTATCGGTACCAGCGGTGTATCTGGAGTGGTAGAGCACAGGCTATGGTGATGCTGCTCTTCAGGAAGCACGTGGTGGCTCTGTAGAGGTGGTGTTATGACCAGAAACAGTGGGAAATTTTGAAAAGGTATGAAAACACAGTGTGATGGTTCTGGTGTCTGGGTTGGTGGCTACACCATGAGCACAGTCAGACTCAAGTCTCTCAAAACCAGGCTGAACCAGTTCTGGTTTTATTGACTGAGGCTTTGTCTGCAGACATTAAAGTCTGTCAACTCCTTGTGTGGATGAGCTCATTCGCAGGACCTTACTCTAGCTTAATTGCCTTTACAGGAAGATAAAGTTAAACTGAACTGAGGTCATGTTACTTCAGAGCATGAGCATCAACACAGGGCTTTCTAATGCCTTAACTTCCCATTCCTAATTAATTCAGCTTCATTTTCCAGAGCATCCCCAGGCAGATGAGGCCTTCCCAGTGTTGCTGGATTATATTTCTTACATGATGTTGGAAGCACGTGTACCTCCTCATGCTAAGCATAGAAGGCAGCGATAGAAGACAGGCTGTGGTAGGTCCCGATTTCTCAAAGAAACCAGCAAAGACCACTTGGAACTGCTGTCTAGGACTGTGCCATTCTACTGGGGCACCCAGTAGCACCCCCAAGCTCTGGCAACAGAGGAGCTCCATGACAGTGCTGGCTGTGGAGCAGCCAGTACAGGCACAACTTGGATTTTGGATTTCAGGCTGACCCAGGTCTGTTGCACTGCACTCCCAACACCCACCCCTTGCTGCCAAAAGGAAATCACCTTTATTATGGCTTCATTTGCTATAACTGAATAGACTAGAATTAGATTAGACATAATTTCTGTTGGGATTTTTTTCCCAGTGGTGATGCAGTTGAGCATCTTTTTCTCACTCTGGCCATATTTAATAGTCTTATATGATGCAGCTCTAAGGGGAGTAGTTGAGGAAGAATCTCTGCTCACTTACTATTAAGTCCTTGCAGCAGAATGGTAAAAGGGTATATGAAGGGCATCTAGTCCAGCCCAAGACCAAGGTTTGCAATTTAACTTCAAGGCTGCAGCAGTGGTTTGACTGGCCAGACTTGGTGAGCCGGGAGCACTTCCAGGGCAGCTAAGGCAGCTGCAAGCAGAAGAGTCTGTTTCAGTCTGTTGCTAAAATGCCTGTGGCTACTTTAGGTCTGTCTGGCTTATTCCCTTTTTCAACCATTGCTGTGTAACATAAGATGGGGGAAATTGTGGTCTCCTGGACCTGCCTCTGATTTGCTGTGCAGCTGTGGGGAAGCTGCATTACTGCTCCGTGCCTCAGTTTCCCCACATGGAAAATGGGCGTTACCTTTTCTAATATTACCTTTACCTTTTCTAATACTGCAATATCATGGAAAGTCTCTTGTCCCTGGTCACTACTTCCTACACTTCTCTGTTCCAGGGAAGCCTAGGACTGAACATCTCTGCCCTAAGAGGGGACATGTAAGAAGGGTCAGAGTGATTTTGAGGAAGACTGGAACTGACTAGGAAGACCCATAAGTAGGGATAAAGCTGAAGGCATCTGTTGTGCACTGGGTGCTGGTATGGCAGGACTCTGGCTTCAGCAGAGCTCTCTGTAGGGTCAAGTCCTTACATATATCCAGTGGCATGGACTGCAGTCAGGGGAATGCAGAACTAAATTCATGTCAGGCAGCGCATCTTCAGTGTCATGGCCCCACCGGACTGAGTATCTCTTCCTTCTGAGGAACTAATATGTTTTTCAAGTACGTTCCTTGAACTGCACATTAGCTCACAGCTTAGCATCTTTCAGTGGTAATGGAGAAAACTAGCACTTGGCATTGAGCTGAATGGTGACAAGGTGGCAACTTGAAGCCTTGGGAAGGACCCTGAAAGGTTTGGTATGAATTCCCTTGTGGTAGAGAGGTGTCCTGATCTAGTCTGCTGGAGAAGGGATGGTCCCTGAGATCTGCCCCTTCTCCATGAGGTGCTGGGAAAGTGGTGGGGAGTGGTACACTGGCTCCTCCAGGCTTGGTGGCTGCACCCCTGCTGTGGCAGTGGGCTTTTCCCACTGGCCATGGGCTCCCTGCCTGTGGCAGAATGGTTGGCATGATGTTGACTGCATGCTGTGGTGTGCTTCCTGAGCTGTGCTGCACACAGGTGACATGATGGATAGCAGACTTAAGAAAATAGTATCTGTTCCCTTCTTTTACCAACTTCTCAGCTTTAAAGTTTTCCAAGGTCTGGTCTTCTCTGTGTGAATTGCTTCTGTTTGTGCAGGCAGCATGGGTAAACTATTCCTGGTCCTTCACAAACAGGATAACTGTGGAAAAACAGACTGGCATGTCTTCTGGCTTGTCTGCCAGCACTAGGCTTTCCTCTATATTTACAAGGTCTTTATTACCAGGGAAAGCAGACAAGGTCACATCTGACTCTCAGATCCTAGGCTGGGTTTGCAGGAGTGACAGTTAAAAGTAAATAAATAAAAATGGTAATCTTTTGACTTGATTCATTCAGTCTTGTTTCATATGGGAACCATTGCAGGGGGAAACCCAAACATTCAAATAAATACCAGCAACAGCAGCAACAACAACAAAAAAGTCACACTCTTAACATGACCGTGTTCTGGGTAGCTTAATGTGTCTCCCTCTAGCACTCAAGTATTTAAAGCATCTAATTAGCAAAGCCGTGCAGTTACGAAGGGACCACTAGTCATCTCTGAGCCTGACGCCTGTGACTTACTGGCAGTGTTTGCAAGGTCACCCTTTTCCTATCTTTCCCACCCTGAAACCTGACATAGCAGGCATCTACCATCCATTTCCCCCTGCCAGAGAGTGACAGGGAAGGTGCACTGGGAAGATGAGAAGCATAGCTGTACTGAATTATTGCCTATTGTGTTGAGAGCAGAGATTTGCTTTTGTAATGTTGGACTCTAAGTCATCCATCTCTTTCTTTTAAAGGTGAACTGAAGAGCTTTGCATGGAGGAAAGAACTAGCCAACTATTTAAGAGTATAGAAAGCTCTGAGCACTTACTTACTGAAAATGAGGGCTGAAGATCACTTCCTTCTTTATTTACTCTTTGATTTTTGGTTGTTGCTTTTGTCTAGTCAACAGTGCCAAGTAAGTCAGTGTTGGAAGGGGTTAGAGTATTACTGTGATGCACTTTCTAAGGTACTGCCTGTTCCCTCCTGTTCTCTTAAAATGCAGTGCTCCTGGAGTGAAGCTGCTGCTGTATCTTGAGATCTTCAAGATGGGATGAGGCAGCTGATCAGCACAACCTAGTGTGTACCCTTAGATACATTTCATCTAGAGTCCTTCAAGGTGTACATGTTGGTTACATGTTTCTGTGTTGTCAGAAAATGCAGATTTGAATGGATATCTGCATCCGAGACAGGATTTGGGGTGCAGAATACCTTTTAACCAAGACTTGTAGGTTGCCTTACTGTGTGGAAATCTAAGCCTGAGTTAGAAGTGGTTAACCTCAGGGAACATCTGTAACTGTGAATGTGAAAATCTCAAAACAGTAAAAGGATCCTTAAATTATCCTAGTCCCAGTGTGATGCCCCACTGTGGAGCCACCCGCCCTGGGTCAGGAGGCAACAGGGCAGGAACCCTGCTGCAGACAGGGAAGGAGTCTGCCCTGCAGCCTTCATAAGAGCAGCAACTTTACTCTTCAGTGGCACCTTCTAGGATTCCTTACAGTTCTTGCATCCTGTTTTGCAGATGAAACTAAGAATGGGACTAAAGTCTCTAGGGCCACAAGGGCTTTTCTCTGCTCCACTACTTTCCCTTCTTCTTCCTTCTGAAGGAATACATTTTCTCTTTCCTTCTTCTCAGGCCTAAAGGGTTTCTCTCCCTTCTCCTTAGATGGAAAAGGACAGCCCTTAAACGTGACATTACACCACAGACAGCATCCATCCAGGGAGAAGGTTGGTGGGTGCCAGACTGGCCATGAGGAGCCAGTCTGGGTGCTGAGGGTGATGGAGATGTGTGGGAATGTTTCCCAGGGAATTTCAGACTGCTAGTGTGTAGGTCCCTGTGTGGGAGCTTGTGGACCTGTAGGGGCTGTGTGAAGGAAGGCAATGAGTTGCAAGCCCTGCATGTTGCCTGCCACAAGCCGGGGAGACCTGGTCTCACGCTCCATGTATCTGGGGGCCTTAGTAAGGAAACCTGGGAGCTGGGAAGGAGGGACTACAGTTTGTAGGAGCAGAGGTGAGCAAAAGGTTCCTGCAGAGGATCTCCTTCAGAGATCTGCCTGCAGCAGTGCAAGGCATATGGTGATGTGGGAACCATTCAGACCCTCCGAGCCACCCTGCACCAGGAGAGCAGACAGTGCCGTGCCGTGGGTGCAGTGCCTTGGTAGGAGTGTATGAAGCTTTGGGACCAGAGTAATAGTTATTACCATGGCCTGAGCCTGAGATGCAGTGATGGGAGTAGGAGGATGGGAGTGCTCTCATGTGGCTGCTTCTTGGCTCCCCTGCTTCAGCATCTCCCTTTCCATCTGGTTTCTCTTCCACTCAGACTTGAAAAGCCCAGAGCCCAGTATTCCCTTCTGTTTGAATTATCTCTCCTAGCCTTCTGCTGGGGTATCACATGAGCGTGGGCTGACATTTCCCTTTCCAGCGGATGAATTGCTTACTGCCATTTGGTGTGGTCTCTCCCAGAAATCAGCATCCCCCCAAGAGCCTGCTTGGGCTTTAATGAAGCACTGCCTGCCTTGGAGACTCCCCCAGAGCTTTCCGTCTCTTTTGTTTTTATTGCTGTAATAAATCTTCCCAGATTTCTCTAGCTGGAAGGGTGGGAGGGTTGAAGAGGGGAGGTTTCCTGCCTAGTGCATCGCAAGCTTTTATTGACTGCCAGAAGTAGCAGTAAATCTGAAGTGGGCTGGCATTGATGAGCTGAGCATTGAGTCCCCAGTGGGGATCCAGCCCAGTCCCCATGGCATCACTGCTGCTCCACAGTCCCCACCAGCAGACAGAGCTCAGCTTCAAGGTGGGGCTGGGCTTACAGCTGTGGTGCAGGCGAGCGAGACAGGTCAGGGCTTGGGTCATTGTGTCTTTGCAGATCTTCAGCAACCTGGGAGTGATACAAATCTGACAGAAAAAGTCCCCTACCCTGAAGTGTCCTGACTGGCACAATAGAATGCTTGGCCACCTGGCTTCCAGAAGGTTAGCAGCTATCGGTGTAATTTTAGCCTTTTTTTTTTTTTTCTAAAACCTACAGCCCCAAAGCCCAAATATCCTTGTTTTTAGGATTACTGAATTTTTTCCTGTTAAAATATTGTCTATGTGGTTCTCAAAAGCAGTGTGAAGGACTGGCACTGGCAAAATTTGTGTTGCCTTGAGGCTGCCAGCGCTGCTTAGGGGGTCTTCCAAATTTCCCTAGTGAGATTTCTGCCTTTAGGCACCAGCACTTCCTGGAACACGGAGAGGGGGACTGTTTTGCTAGAGCAAAATATCATCAGTGGTTGTGTGTCCTGGAAGGGTGCAGGCTGTCACTCTGAGAGCATGGCAGGATCCCAGCTGGGCACTTGGAGGGATGGGAGAGAGGGAATGTTGAGTTATGTGTAGGTCTGCACCCTGCCTCTCCTCCTGCACCACGCCTGGAGCAAAGGCCCTGGATATGTTTTCAGAAAGCATTAATGCAGTCAAACCTCGGGGTCATCACATGGATGTGAGCTCTGAGTGTAGGTGTCAACAGTACTTCCCAGCGAGCTGCAGAAGAAAACTGTGTTCTGTAGTAAATAAGTATTTAGTACCCGCCAAAACATTGTAACTAGTATTTTACATACTTATGAATAGCTTTTTTGAGAAAAAGCTATTAAGCTAAATCTAGCAGGGTTCTCTGTGCAGATCTTCTCATTCTGTCAGGTTTATATGTGAGGCTGCAGTTGTACTTCTTAGCTTAGCATATGCATACATAATTACATGCTCCTCTGATTTTATTTCAGAGATGCTTTCTCAGACTTGATAAGGACGGAATGGAGGATGTGTGTCACCTGGATTCCTCTAGGCTGGGAAGAAGGACAGTGTCTCATCTCTCATTTTTGCCATGGCCCATTAGAACTGTGTCAACCAGGTCCCTACAGGTCCAGGGATCCCTACAGCTAGCAACATTCTGCTGTTTGGGTAGGGCTAGAGTGCTATCCTTGGTTGCTGGTAAATCACAAAACCTCTAGTCTGCAGTCCAGGCCACACAAGTAATAGAGAGGCCTGCCTGTAAGAAATCCTTCACTTGGATTTCTCAATGCATGGCATTTCCCACCCACCCCACCCCCATTAAGTCCAGCATGTTAGATGAGAATCTCCATCTCTCTGCTTCTGTGATCTCTCTTTGCTGCTCTCTTTCAAAGGCAGAAGAATCACAGCTCAGTGTGATGACTGTAGTGGTTGTGGCCCCTCTAGCAATGACAGTCACTTCTTCCTCTGATGTCATTCAAATGAGCATTAGAGGCAAAACATAACTCTAGCAAAGGGACTGTTAAGCTAGAAAGCCCAGCTTTTTTAAGTCACTGGCATGAAAGGTATTGATGTGGCTTGTAGCTCATCCTTCTGGCTTTAATGCCCTTTAATTAACACCCTAAGGAACTCTTCAGAACATGGCTCTGCACCCATTAGGAAGCATTCTTGCAGTCTGGCATCTTCATCCTTGGACAGGAAAGATGCACACAGAGGTCTGTGTCCTCTCCCTCTGCTGCTCTCATTTCTTTTCCCCTACAGAGAAATACTGGACTATAAAGCCTGTACACAGGCTCCACACCTAGAAGGGATGTTCCTGTCTTTCTTGTGAAATTTGGATACTTCTTATAGCAATTCAGCTAGAAGCAAGACTATCTTTTCAAATTAGATTTCAGCACACTGACTGAATTTCTACCCAGGCTCTGGCAGTTTGTTGGCAAGAGAACATGGAAAGAAATAGGGGGGGAAGTTTAAAAAACGCCAGATTCTTAATGATGTTTCTAAAACTGGTGATGTTACAAAAATGGACATGGATCTTAACTCCGTAAAACGAATTCTCACATCCTTAATTCATAGTCTGTCTCACCCGAACAGTGGGGCCAAATGTCTCGGCAGGGCAGGTGATTGATAGCATCTCTACCACAGTGCATGCAGTGCAGTGCTCTGGCATTCTGAGGTCAAACTGGGTAAGCAAAGGGCTTTTTCATCTCCCAGCTAGCCAGCTCTCAAATTAGCCTTGTTGCTCATCCTTTGTTGGCTCTGGTATTTATAGAAAATGCCACTACTCTGCTCTTGTAGTTTGCCATCAACAATCACCATTAATGCCTGCTTTAACTTGGAAGAGAATTCTGGCTTCCCTGCTGCCAGCCTCCTTCCCAGAAATGGCAGTCAGTGCCTGTCTTGCGGAGAGAGTGGACAGGCAAGGAGACAGCTCTTGGTGAAATTCCTCTGGACAAGCAGCTCAGTTTGTGGAGCGTTACAAGGATGGCCCACAGTTCACAGGATTCAAGGGATGATCCCTCTGAACAGAGGAGTATCCCTCCTTTGCTGTCCCAGTTAAGCACGATGACTGTTGGTTGCTCAGCTGAGAAGGATGGGCATAAAACAGCCATCTAAAAAAAGGCGCAACATCATCTCAGCTTAGGGCAGAACCACTTGTACCTTTGTATTTCTGGCAGGTATTTTCCCAGTCTGTTCTTGAAAATCTTTGGTGCAGAGGCATGTACAAAACCCTCTAAGAAATCCACTATCCTAACACATTAGAAAGAGGTTTCTGATTTTTGAGCTAAATTGGCCTTGCTCCAAATTCAGCTTCTTATTGTTTATTCTCTCCATCAGGGACATGGAAAATACATTTTTTGCCAGATACTTTCTTTCTTTCTTTTTTCCTGAATAAGTCTTTCACATCTTTGAATGCTGTG
Source organism: Tichodroma muraria (assembly GCA_013390105.1). NCBI lineage: Eukaryota > Metazoa > Chordata > Aves > Passeriformes > Sittidae > Tichodroma > Tichodroma muraria. The sequence continues at coordinate 27,402 of WAAG01089944.1, forward strand.
CCTAAAAGTTGCGCTTCCTCTCTCGTGTTTTCCTCCTCCTCTATTTCCCAGTTCCCTTAACCTTTCTTCAAGTAAACCAGCTCTACTTACCATCCAGTTGTTCTCCGTGTTTTTCCATGGACTTGTCCACATCTCTTTGGAAATACAGCACCCTGGACTGGACCTGTACCCCAGCAGAGGCTTTTTGAGTTCTAAGTAGCATGGAGAGATCGATTTAGTCCCAGGATAGCTGGTCCATATGTGTCTCTGCCTCCTTCTGTAGGTCCTGCCAGCTCATGCTGGTAGATCATTCTTTTCATCCCTTATTTTTGTCTCCTTTCCTAGGCAATTAAAAGTGGGTCTCATCTGTCTCTGTAATTAGCACTGTGGCCAGCAAAACTTCCCCTGTTTGATGAGGCTGAAGGCATACCTGCTGTCGCTGCTCTTCCTGCTCTCATCACTCCCTCTCAGCTTTGTGCCACTGAAATTCCTCCTCTTCCTCTTTTAATGCCCTCCAGGATATCTGCTTTCCTGCCTCTGCTGGTTTGCACTGACTGCCGAGCGCAAACCATTGAGCCTAGGAGCTATTCACTTCATACCTTGCCTACGAGAAGGTGGCTGATACTTTAGAATCCATAGTCTGTTATGAAGCTGCTGGAGTCCCATCTGTCTTTATAAACCTCAATCCAGCCTTAACTGGTGGGGTGGGGTGAGAAGAAGAAAAGACCTTGATGCTATGTGAGCTGTGCTTGGAAGTAATGAAAACATTCCTGTGTTATCAACACAGCACAAATCTAAAACATAGCCTCATACTAGCTACTGTGAGTAAAATTAACTCTATCCCTGCAAAAATCAACAGCTTTCTATTGCATCTTGGGTGTCTCTGTGAGCCCTCTGGGTGCGGGAGAAAGGACTTCCCTAGTGTCTATCTAGCTCTCTAAATTTATTGAAGAACTGTGAAGTCTGTAGCATTCTAAAAATATCCTTTTTCATACCTATATAATATTTGAAATATTCTACTAGTCTGGGGCAGACATCTTGATCCTATTTTTTGAAGACCATTTGGCTAATTAAGAAGCCTCCTGGTGTGTCTGAGGGGACACGGTATTCCTACCAAGCCTTAGTTTGAAGATGAAGCAAGGAGAGAGGTATGCTTTTCCCTGGACAGAGGACAAGTGGGAGGTTATCAGACAGGATGTGCCCTCCATTGCTGTCACATGTACTGTTTTGGCACCGGTCTCCTTACAGACCCAGGAGACGTCGGGGTGGGATTTGCACATTCACAGTGAGCTTCTCCCAAGCTGCAAATGGCAGGGGGATGGGAGACACTGTGGTGCCCTGTGTGTTTGCACAGCTGTTGGTGTCTTCCCATGCAGGGGTAATGCTGGTACATCACTCAGCCCTGCTCAGAAGGGTTGGCAGAGTCCATCCCTTCCTAGTGCCTCCCCTTGCTGTGGGAACTTGTCCATTCATATAAGACAGGCTCATGCCTGAGCCCACAGCTCATGGAATCAAAGGAGTTTGTTCCCATGCCAGCACTACTCCACAGAGGTGAGTGTCTGTGAGGCCAGGCCAGCATCACCCATCTTCTTTTCTGTGTTTCCTCCCAGTGTAACGTAGGCCTGGACAAATGTGATACTCCCTTCAGTGAACAGCACAAGGCAAATCCTTAAATTCTCCTGTGTCTCATTCCTCATTATTGCTGCCTCCTACTACTTTTCCTTTCACTCTGTCTCACCCTTGCTTGTCTGTGTCCATGTCCTTGAAGGTTTTAGAGAAGACAAGCTTAGAAAAGACACCTCTGATGTGTGTCAGAGGTGTCTTTTCTAATTCTCACCTCTGATTTAGCTGAGCTACTGACACAGCGTGGACTTAGCTGTGTAGGCCTTCTGAGAACTCAGGTAGGGATGCCATTCATTAGCCACATCCTCCATCCCCAAAAAGCTGTGTGCAGGAAGAATACCTGGAGCAGCAGTTATGACTGATCTGTTCCAAAAATCCTCTCTGCTGCCAAGAGCTGCCAAAGTCTTACAAGGACAGGAGAAAGGGTCTCTTATTTTCTCCTGTGGTCACCTGAGTGGGGTGGTGGCATTGGGTATTTCTTGGAGGCACCTTTTGTTGCCAAATCTGAATTCAGTGTTGTACAGCACCAGTAAGCAGTCAGCTGAAGAACCACTGAGGTAATTGGAAAGAGACTGAAGAGAGTGTTGGGGCCTTGGGGAGAGGAGTTAGGGAGAAGATACTTCTTTCTCAGACCAAGTGTCTTAGATTGGTCTGTGGATCTGGTTGGGGACTGGAAGTAGTCCAAGGAAAAAGACTAGTGAGAAAGGATGGGAAGGAGGGAATAGGTGGATATGGTCTGTCAGACAATGCTGTCAGGTTAGCAAAGCTGTGACAGATGGGGCTGCAGCCGGAAGAGACAGCGCGAGCTCTGCTGCAACCTGTATTTGGTTAGAGCTTTTCCTCCAGTGCACAAGGCTTTTTGCTCCCATTTGTGAACAATGTTTTTATGAATAAGACATTTCTCTGAATAAGAATAGCATCACCAGTTTTACAAATTAGGATGAAAGGAGTCCTCAAGCTTTCAGACAGGAACTGAGTGCTTGCCGGGGCCAGGAGAAAGCAAAGACTGTTTAGAGACCTGTGATACAGGTTGGTGTGCTGCAGGCACCATGCCCAAACCAGCTGGAGCTGGGCACTGCCAGGATGTTGAGGTGGATCAAATAGGTCACCTGCTTGATGTGGCAGACGTCTGCTATTCTGTTATGGGAGGCAGGGTAAGGACAGGATCTGTATAGCACTCTCTGGGAAGTAAGGAATTCCAGCTGGCTTTTGCTCTTGGAAAAGCAGGCACAACTGTTGGCGACAACTGCAGATGAAGAGGTAGAGGGATTTCCTGGGATGCCTTCACTTTCTGTCTTTTTGAAGATCTCAGTAGGTGCTTCTAGGAGACTGCCTGAACAGCAAACATCAGGCAGAGAGCTCAGAGTTGTTCCCACCTCTCTGAGACATAAGGAACTGCACAAAACTCCACTGTGGCTGTATATACAAGATTGCTTCCGTGATTATCTTCTAAAAGGTAACTCTTGTATTTTGGTGAAATGTTTTCTTTACACAGCACTTCTAGCATTAGTTATTTTTAACTGCGTATCTTTGATACACTCAGCGGGCCTGAAGCTTGCTCTTTTTTCTGGGATGTCACAGTTGTTTATTGTGTGTGAGATGAACCCCAGGTTGGCCATCAGCTATTAATCTGCCTTCCCAGGGAGGCTGAGTAGGAACCAGCCACTTCAAGATTAAAGTCCCCCAGATCTGCTGGCAACTCCCTGAATTACCCAGGCCCAGGAAACTGTCCTGAAAACACTCTTGTCTCAGTTCTCATGGTGGGTCCTTACATGGTCTGTGCCTGAAGTTCTAAGGAGACAATGTTGTATGGGTCATGTCATAAGGTTATGATGGCTCCAGTCAGACCAGGAACTGCATATAGGAGGAGAGATGCTGTAATGGATCTAAAACTATTTGGTCCCCAAATTGCAAATGGTGGGGAATGATGCCATTTTCTGCCATTCTTTTCTGCCGTTCATTCCCTCAACAGGTCCTGCTTGGAGTCTGTATTTCTGGGTTTTGGGCCGATCCAATTTCAGATGTTTTGTGCAAAAGAGGAATGCTGATGCCGCTCACTTTAGTGCCTCCTAGCCAGAAGCAAGCTCTATGTGAGCTTGAGCCCAGAGGGTTCCCATTTCTCCCTCTGGAAGTCAGGATTAGGTCACAAAAATTTCATGTCACCATTCAGATGTACACATTGACCTGAGCCTGCTGTTCCAAACCTGTGTGCTTCCTCACCTCCTGGAAGGGTGTTAACCACAACACAAATACAATGCATGATACTTTACCTGTCAACACTATGAAAAATATGATGAAAAAGGAATTTTAATCCTCTATAGGAAGCTATACATCTAGATGTGATCTTTTTAACTTCAATTTTCTAGGTACCTTGAAATCAAACCTTTCATTCCTCTTCATTCTGCCATATCTCCACCGGCCCCTTGAGCTCCTTCCTCTTCCCAGGACATGGCTTTTGTCGTGTAGAGCGTTTTTTTGTTCTGAGACATCTCCTGTGCCTGCTTTCCTCAATGGACACTGATGTGACATGCAGAGCTGAGCTGTCAGAGCTCGGGGGTGTTTTTTTCTTCACCCTGTGATGAGCTGTGACACTTCAGCATCCCAGCTCCACAGGCCACTTCTCTATGCTTTTGTTAATGTTTCACTGTGAATGCAGCAAGCGTCTGAGGGCATTGTGCCGTGGCTAGAGGTGTGCCCAGTTCAGGGGGCATTTTTGAAATACGTTATTTTTCAGTTTTACTTGAAGAATCCATAAGGTAACATTGAAGATTATTCCTGCTCCCTTTCTTCACGATTCTCCTCCTCATGGATTTTTCCCTATTTCTCTAGCTTATCCCTGCCATTATTTTCTTCCCTCTGCTCCTTTTCTGTCTGGCTCAGGGGAGAGTTTTGTGGGTGGATCATGGGCTCTTTGGGGCAAATTTACATCCCTTGTGATGCAAATGAGGAAACACTTTGAGTGGTAGTTGGTAGTAGTGATCATCATAAACGAAATGATCCCTGCAGGTTTATTTCCATGAAGGAAAATAAGGCTGAATATGAGAAAGAAAGAAAGAAGTGTTTGGATCTTGTTTAACAGCCATTGCGATGAAGGAAATTTCATTTGTGCCCCATCCTAGGGCCAGCTGGTGGTGGGCTGGGCAGTGTGAAGGCAAGATCTGGGTGTTGGCCAGGCTGTGGAAAGCCAGGACAGGCAGAAGCCTGGGAGCAGCTACCTGGGTGCCGCTGAGAAGGAGCAGGTCAGGGAGCTCCCCAAGGATGAGAGGGGGCAGCCTGGTACAGGGAGGGCATCCAGCCCATTTGCAAGCTGATACATAGGCACTGACCTTTGGAGGGGAGTGAATCCTGTAGGCTGATCCTATTAAGATTTTCAGCAAAAGCCCCCCGAGTCCTTTGCCATCCAATGCATTAAAGCTGAGCTCTGTTCCATCTCGTATTGCCTTTGCAATAGCCTCTCTGGCTTTAACCCTTTGGTACCCCAGCGCTATTTAACCCTGATGACTTGACATACTGGAGTTTTTCACAGGGTACACATGGTGCCCCACTCTGCTGCCTGGAGATGTCGGATCCATCTGTCCCAGGCAGGGGGTCTTCAGTCGACACTGGCAGAAGTCCTTCCTGGGATGAGGCCAAGTATGTACTGTGTCTATAGGATGCTAACAGGACCGGGGTGGAGAGGGTGTGAGGTTGTCTTTGGGACACCCTCTGAGGGGACCTAATATGCAGGGGAGGTTTGATTTGAGAAATCCTGCTGAGCAGTTATACTAAACAAGTGTTTGCATAGTTTCAGCCACTCATCAGTTTTGCCTGGGATTATTTGTCCCTTTGCCAGACAATCCTCAGAGTATTTTTTTAGACTGGCTGGTGTGCATTGGCACTATTTCCCCTTGCTGCAGTGGCACTTACATTGCAGGGGGCAAAGTTTCCAGTGGGAAACATCGGGGTGTCACAGGGGAGGCATGCGGTTATGGAAGAGGCAAGGTTTCTGGCTAGAAACATCCATGCAGCTCGTTGGTCCCTAGTGATCCCAGCTGTGCATCAAGGCCAACAAAGCAGTGAGCTCCAGACACCATCACAAGTTGCTCTCCCCTTCAATTGTAGCTTCTGAATTTCAATTTCTTTTGGCTGTGGCCAAGGTCAGAAAGTGTGAGTGGTGCTCTGGTCAGTGGGAGCTGTGGGAAGAAGCAGCCCTGTACAGGGATCAGGACAGGGGAAGACTTTGCTTTTGTCACGTAACTTGGGCAGAACAGGAGAGAGAGGAGAGGGAAGACAAGGTGTGCAGTCAGATGGGAGAGCAGGATTCACATTGGAACACCCCCAGCAGGCTGCTGGAAAGGGCAGGCAGGAAAGAGGGCCTTTCCTTGCTCCAAAATCTGTAATTTTTACCTGTAATTCAACTACGTTCCCTACTCAGAAGTCCGAGGCAAGGAAGGAACTGTGCAGTTGTTTGAAGGAACTGTGCATGTCAACTGTGTTCCTGATGGGACAGTATTGAACAAGATCAAATACTGGCAAGTGTCAGTTGTCATCTAGCAGACGCCCTGGCAGGGAAGCCAACTGGAAATCCTCAGAGAGATTATCCTGATCTCCTCACAAACACTGAAGCATGGAATAGAATAACTTACTTTAAATATGAATGCTAATTTAACATTAATTTTGACTTTGTTACTGGGGGGGAGGTACTGCTGTGACACTCCTAACAAAACAAAATCTTCTTAGTGTTACAAAACTGCGATGGGAAGGGCAGAACACAGCTTTGCTGTGCTCTTTGGTAAACTCCTGGAAAATCTGCTGTTCAGTTGACTATTCACCCATTTTGGTGGTTCCTTGAATAGCATAGAAAAGCTTTTGGAAAAAACCCTGCCCACCACTTTCTTTCAGTGGTGGCTTTTAATTTTTTATTTTTTAGTTTAGGGGAAAGAAAGGTGTAATCATTCCAGAGGTAATAGTTTAATTAGTTGATACAGCACCTCAGGGAGTTTTCTGCAGGTTTATGTTTCCAGAGTAGGTAAAACCACTTGTTGGCAGACGGGCTCTCCACAAATAGCAGTTTGCACAGTAGCACAGATAACAGGAGATATAAATGGATACTAAGATGCCTAAAGATCTTCTAAGACCTGAACACTGAGTCTTGTACTGTTGTAATTACGTTGAAAATATTGCTGAATTTGGAAAAGTAGTCTGTAAATTAGATTTGTTGCTGCAGACCCACTGCCAGTGTTGGGACTTGTGCTGTGTCTGCAGAAGTTCGGGCTAACTTTAGCATTCCTTTCAGTGCACCTTGGGCTGAGCTTGGACTCTGATAGCTTTGAGACTTTTTGGTGGATGTTTGTTGATAAAGCAGGATTGCAGTGCTGTGGCCAGATCCTGGGAAGGGCCAGCCTTTTCCTCTGCACTAGTACACACAGTGTGAGACTCATTACTAGTTTTGCTGGGACACTGCAGAGCTGGTTGACTGAATTCATCACAGGTTCTCCCAGCAGCAGAGCAGGGATCTGCTCAGGTTGGGGCATGCTGTTAAAAGAAATCATTACCCTTTGTAGCTCTATTGGGCAAATTTCATGAGATGCAGAAATACCACTCTCCCCAACCCCTACATCCTAACTGTGCTGGAAATTCATCCGGGTGTGTATTATGTCAAAGTATTGTGCAGCCTTGGCTTTAGAACAGCACCTTCCTGTCTTGTAGCAGGTGAGAGTTTCTTCAAAGCAGTTAGCAGCAAGCAGAACTGATACAGCCATACCAGCATGTGTGACTGGGCAGTTCCTGCATCTCTCCTGGTAGAAGTTCCTGCATCTCTCAAACAGTAATGTTTGCGACTGTGAACATATTGGGTGATTCTTTTTGTCTCAATTCCTTGAATTTTGCAATTTTTGCTGATAGAGATAGTTGAAACTGAACCAAACTCATATTTGTTGGGATATTTCCTGAGCAGTACTGAAATATCAAAGTATTATCTTTATGTCCTGGCTATGTGGAGGAAACAAATTTGGAGATACAGCCCTTGGCTCCCCTGAGCCTTGTGTGAATGTGTACATGCATGTATTTAGGGATCTTTTTTCCCTATGCTGTTTATCTCACAGGTTTACTTCAGCTGATAAGATTTTACAGACCTGCTGTTTACAGCATGCATTGTAGACAAAGAGGTGATGATACAGCCACGGGAATCAGACTCTACCCTTGGTCTTGTGAGGTGTTAGGGCAGGACTGAGCAGAACACTATCCACAGAGCACTGAGGCTGAGCTGCCTTTCAAAGTAAGATGCTTCAGATTAGTCTAGTGAAAGTAATGAAAAGTCAAAGAAAAATAGAAGGTGACTCCAGGGGTTTCTTTTCCGTGTTCAACCAGACCAGGCCTTTGGCTTTTAAGCTTGGGGCTGTATAACCTCTTCTTCCTCAACCTAGCTATCATGCTTTTGGGATGGTTGCTGATGACCCTGTTTCGCTTTGGCAGGGATGAATCATGCCTGTGCATATGTCAAGCTGCAAGAGACAGCAAAGGAGGGAATGAAGGAAGAGAGGACAGGTCTCTCTGCCGTAGGGCACTTCCCCACTTGGATTGTCCTGGTCCCTTTCTGCTGGCATCCTATCTGGATGGTCCTATCAGGACCTTTCTCCTGATAAAATAAAGCTTAAAAAGAAAAAAAACCAAAGCCCTGGTGCAGGTCTCCTTCGTTTGGGCCCAGTGTCTGGGGTAGAAGTAACAAGGTGCAGTGCCTTTTCAAGGGAAGTCACGTGACTGCCACTATTAATGAGCTACAGGGGTTAAGGAGATTAGCTGTTTCAGTGGATTAGCAAGAGGCTGTGAGATCTGTTCCTCTCTGTGTGGCTAGCTGTCTCGCAAGTGGATGTGTTGAGCATCTAAAAATAATTCAATTATTTGTGCAAAATATCTGTCAGGCTTGTTTCCCTCAGGCAGGCGCTCGCTTCCAGAGCAGTGCTCTTGCAGAGCAAGGTCCCACCCGAAGAGAGATGGGAGCAGATCCCTGCCGTGGCTGTGGAGGCTCGAGCTGCTCGTTCCCCTCTCCTCCTCCCCACGAAGCAGACTCTGCCCCTGATGCTGTGTCAAGCCGTGTCCTTGCCCCTGCCCCCTTTCCCCTCTGCCCCTCAGCCACCCCCTTGCTGCTTGTTCCTCAGTGCTGGTGGCTGGGCAGGGTCACTGCCAACAGCCCCCCCAGGTTTGGTGCCACCCTTGCACTGGCGTGACCCTGGGGAGCACGTGTGGGAGCTCTCCCCGGGACAGGGCAAACAGGCGGGGGAGACCAGGCTGGGTCTCCCTTCTTCTTCAGCCCTTCTGGCTGCTGGGGATGTTTCTCAGTAGGAATAACTCTGTGCCAAGACTCCCAGTATTAGTCTTCTCCAATGTGAGTGCAGTAAAAATCAGTGGCCTTGGGTGGTGTGGAATGAACTTTGGAGGCATTCTGAAGTCTTGGCTGTAGATTCTCCACCTGTTTCAATATGTGAAAAATAATAAAATTTTTATAGATTCCTGAGGCATCTCTTAGGCAGAACAGAACATTTCAGCTTTCTGTGCCAGTGTTACTCACATCCACATGTAGCTTCTTGAGCTTAGAGGTCCCTGTGGTGGTATCTGATCAAGGTTAGACCTGTGGGGTAGTACAGAGGATGGGGAGCAGCAGCTAGGGAATGTGATCGGAAGGCAGCGGGATCTAGGATTCTGTCCTAATTTTTCCACTGAGCTCCTGAGCACACTGGCAAGTCTCTTAGTTCACTATGTCTCATTTTTGCTGTTTGTAAATGGGAGCACGTTTCAGCTCGCAGAGCTGCTGTGAAGCATAATTAAGATTTGCAAAGTGCTTTGGTGCTGTATAAATGCCAGTCACTTTAATTAATAAAATGAAATGGCTGTGCACTTTTGGCTTCTTTGTTTACCTAGATGTGAGCAAGTAGCAGTTAGTGCAATAATGTGCAATACAGCTGATATTCCACACCACACAGTTCTTTTATAAATGTCCTGTTTTCTTGAAGGCACCTTGGGGATACCTTACTGACCTGTTAGACTCATCCACTCCCAGACTGGACATCAGCTTTGGAAATAAGGGATGAGTAACATCAAGTCTAAGTTGCAAGGACTCCCTCACCGCTGCAGGTGGTCATCTGGCAGGGCATGTGGGAGAATGCAGCAGAAAGCACGTGTGTCTGTATGTGCTTTAGTGTCCTGCTTTCTGGTGCCCAGAAGGCAGAACAAGCTGCTTGCATGTGCCTGGAGCCAGAGGGCTCGGTGGTATGTGGTGTCAGTGGTAAACAGCAGCTGCACAGGTTGAGCACAGCCTGGTGATGGAAAAGCTGGGATGTACAGGAGGAGAGGTCTGTGGTGATGAGACAGGGATGGTGAGTGGGTCAGGGTGCGAACGCCATTGGCAGGGTACGTGCAGCCAGGCACAGCCGTGATAGACACACACCTGCAGCGTAGCTCGGGCAGGGACTGTGGGCAAGAGCTGAAAAACAGCTCCCTTCTGAAGAAAAGCATGAAGGTCCCAGGTGAAGCTGTGGGGGAGAGCTGGTGTGGGCAGTCTGCTGAGGCTGCTTCTGGTTTGCTCCTTTACAGCAGGTCTCATCGACTGGAGATTGAGGAAGTGGGAAGTGCGGCAGCTCAGTCCGGGTCCTGTGCTGTGGGAGATGCAAAGAGAACCAAAGCAGCCCACAGAAACATCTTTTCTTTCCTTTCTTTAGTTTTCCCAGACCATGTTCAAGGAAGGATTTTGCTAGCTGTGTCATCAATATCTTTATAGAAAAGGATTATTTTACATTCATGAGAACCAAAAATGTCCAAGAGGAAGAAGCTAACAAGAAGCTTGTTAAGAGGTCTTTTTCTTAGACTTCCAGGTGCCAAATGCTCCAAAGAGTATTCTCAGGTCTGTCCCTCAGTGCCTGGCCCAGATCTCTAGTAGTTGCTTTGTCCAGTGCCACAGAAGTGCTGGTTGCTTCATTGCAGTGAATACCCAGTATTGTCACATGCTGGTCCAGTAAGAGCAACCCCAAGACCAACAGCCCTACATTTCTGGCTACTCTAGATACAGATCTGAGCATCCTTGCTCTGAAATCAGGCATCAAAATGTGAGATTTGTAGTCTCTTTGAGACTCCAGTAGGTTTGGCTCTGCACCTGGAAGATGCATTGTGGTGATCTCTATGAGATCACTACTCTTTGTTGTTCAAAGAAGAGTCTGAAATACATGACTGTAGGAGAGAAGAAGAACCTTGCATGAGTGCTGTCTGTTCCTGGGCAGGCATCCCATATAAAAGTTGGTGGTAAGAGCCCTGTGTGAGACTTTTGAGTTAACAGCCTGATTTTGCCCAAACTCTTTTCTGTTGTAGATTCTGAGGACGTGGCTTCCTCTTCTCTTTCTTGTTTGTTTGTGGAAATTGAATGGTTTTCCCCTTGTAATGTTGTCATATTTAAACCCTAGCCAGCAGCTAAGCATCACCCAGCTGTTCTCTTTCTCTCCCCTCAGTGAGATTGGGGAGAGAATCAGAAGGATGAAAGTGAGAAAACTGATGGGTTGAGATAAAGACAGTTTAACAGGAAAAGCAAAAGCCATGGGTGCAAACAAAACAGAACAAACAATGAATTCATCACTCCCCATGGGCAGGCAGGTGTTTGGCCATCCCCAGAACAGCGGGGCTTCATCACACGTAAGGGTTACTTGGGAGGACAAACACCATCACCATGAATGTACCCCCTTCCTTCCTTCTTCCCCCAGTTTTACATGCTGAGCATGATGCCATATGCTGTGGGACATGCCTGTGGTCACTTGGGCTCAGCTGTCCCAGCTGTGTCCCCTCACAACCTTTTGTGCCCTTCCCCAGCCCACTGGCTGAGTGGTACAAGACATAGAAAAGGCCTGTTTTCAGCACAAATCCAAAATAGCCCCATCCTAGCTGCTGTGAAGAAAGTGAACTCTATCCCCAAACCAGCAAAGAAGTACAGTTCCTTTTCTGTCACTCAGACCTGTCCCTCTCCTCCACAGTCAGAAGGAAGCTGTGAAGGAGCAAAGCTCCATCTGTGTGGAGGTACCATGCTGCTGTCTCTCAGCCCTTCCATCTGGGTGTAACTGCAGCATGGATGGGTCTAAACAATAAAGATCTCACACTCAAGTTTTCTCTCCTGCTGATTCTGTTCATAAGATTAGGCCAAATGGATGGTTTTCTGAATGTGCAGGTGTCCTGCTACCCTTTCCAAGGCCATGTCTGTGGAGGCCACTTGGTTTGATGGATCCATGGTCCTTCTGCCTCCTCCTCACTCTTTCCTCCTCAGTCTCACCTCCTGGGAGCAGGAAGGAGGAAAGAAGATGCTCTGCCTAATGTTCGTTTGCCCACCCCAGGACAATTGCCATCCTTCACCTATCAGTAGGTGCTGCTGCTGCCAAAGGCACTGCAGTCTGGCACAGCAGCACATCCTCTCCTGGAGGAAACCGTGTGGGCTGGCAGGAGATCCCGTGTCTCCTGGTGAGGATGATGTTTAAGCCTGTAGGTATCATTGTTGGTACACTCTGTTAGCATGCATTGCTGTGTGTATCTCCACACCTATCATTTGTACTGCAGAGAAGCACTACCTCTTATCTGAAAGTCTGCACCGCAGGGACGAGTAGGCGTATGTGTAGATGACTGCTTTTTGTGAGCTGCCAAAGGTTTGTACGTGCTACCTGCTGAGCCACTTGTAACTGAAAACCAAGTGCACCTCTCTCTCTCTCTTTTCCACCCTAACCCTCTGGGTCAGAGTTTTCTTGGTGATTTCTTAACAATCACCTCTGTGATGGACTAAAGCTAACCTCTGGCTTCTGATTATTGCACCGTGATTCGGGCTTCTAAGCAGAAGTCCATATCATCTTTCTGTCCTTGCAGAATATGAGTAACTCAGAGCACAGGCAGCAGTGAAGGATCAGGGTGCTTATGGGCTCTCATATTGCTTCTTACTCATGTCTGTGTGACCCTGCTGTTATGTCACAGCTTAGTATGTTGTCCAGAATGTAATGGGCTAGCTTAGAAGCAAGTACTGGAGAGAGTCACAAGATCAAATTAAACTCCATGCCATTGACAGATTGATTTCAGGAGTGAATTTACAGCAGGGGGTGGATATGTAGAGTCAAATTCTAAGCCCAAGATGAATTTCAAAAATATAATTGTGATCTTTAAAGACTAATGGGAATATTTTAGTATTTTTATGTTTTACATAGCCATTTCCAGTAAAAGTGATCATAGAACTGTAGAATGATTTGAGTTGGAAAGGTCCTTAACTATCATTCCTGATGCTCAAAGCCCCATCCAATGTGGCCTTGAACACTTCCAGAGATGGGGCATGCACTGCTTCTCTGGGCAACCTGTTCCAGTGTCTTTCCACCATCACAACAGAATTTCTTCCTAACATCTAATCTAAATCTCTTCTCTTTTAGTTTAAAACCATTCCCTGTTGTGCTATTGCTATCTGCCTGTGTAAAAAGTCACTCTCCCTCTTTTTTCAAAGCCTCATCTAAGTACTGCAAGGCAGCAATAAGGTCTCCCCAGAGTTCTCCAGACTGAACAACCCCAGCTTTCTCAGCCTGTCATAATATGCTGTTGTTTAAATTTAAAAGGGTGATCAACAGTCAGATCTAGCACAGATAGCCCTTTAACATGTTATTGGTTTTTTGCAAATCTGAATGCTAATACTAGATTAACCTTGTAGCTTGAACACCAAGGAACAAATCATGTTATTTCTTTAAAAATATATGTAAGCTAGGGATCTACTTGATATCTCTACCGTGGTTTGTACCAGATTTTAACCTCATTTTAATTAAACCACTATAATTTCTTACGTGGTTAAAGTCAGTAAGAATGAGTACAAACTACTTGGAATTAGTAAGTGGAATTCTGTAGTGAATATTTCCTTAAATCAATATTACAAGGCTGTCAACACTTCCTATGCAAGATACAAAGGAGTGTGCTTTCCTGGTGATATGTGATATCTCTGTTGGTGAGAAGGTGAGTGGCCACTAAAGGACACTGTCTGGGTGCCAGCCCAGAGAGGGGGTGAAACTATAGAAGTTCAGTGGGGGGAGTTAACTCTTTTTAGAGCCATCCAGACCTCATAGGGGACATCCTGGGAGGCAGGCAAAAAGGCAGACCACCTTTGTCATTGTTGGTTCAGCATTCAGCCCCTCTTATCTCAGAAATACCCTCATTAGAGGACCAGTGATGCACAGTGACAGCTGTGATGGAAATGCAGTGGGGGCCTCATTACTGCAGGACAGGCTGGTTCCATGCAAAGCACACACAGAAGCCTTGGATTTGGTCCTTACTGGTTAGTGCTGCTCGGTCTGAAAAGAGCCACTGACTGTGGCTGAAGTCAGAGCAGCATAAAGGTGTGGGACGTGCTCTTGGCTGCAGAACAAAGACAGTGAGCCCCGAAGGTGATCTCAAAGGACTTGATTAAAAGCACAGGCAGAATTGGAGTGTTTAAATGAGTTCAGGTCTCTTCACAGAAGCTGAGGCCAGAACTTCAAGAGGCCTGGCATTGCCAGGATGCTGCTGAACACGATCCACGCTCTGTGAAAACAGCATTAGCCTACTTAGCCTTTTCACTGTCCAGGCATGGAAATGCAAAGAGCAGTGAGAAGTTAAAAAGCAAAAGAAAGTCCTTTGAAATCTCAGGAATGGGCTTCAGGTCAGATGCTAGCATCAAAAATTCAGAGAGTATTTTTTTCCTAGCTATAATAACATTTTACTCACAGGAGCATTGGCTGAGAAACTCAGAACACACTGTACACTCACTGATTGTTTTGACTTCTCAGAAATATATCAAGACCATCCCATCCCACCATCAGCTGCAATGCCCTGCAGGCCCTGAGAACAGGAGGAAGGTGGCTTCTCTCTCTGGAAAGTAGAGTACACAGCAAGGCTCCTGCAGGCTGCCTGTAGGCAGGACCAACCCTCTGCACATACCCTGGCCCAGACAGAGCATTTTTGATGGGTGTGTTGACTGCATCGGAGGACCTGCCTTCTTTTAAGATATTTTTTTCGTCACAAACTAGGGTGTCCCATCTCAGTTGCAAAGCTGTGAGCAAGCCATGGGAACGGGAGCATTTCCACGATCGGGGAGTTGCGGGGCTGCTGACTCACTGTGCATGCCAGCGGCACTGCTCTGCCATCCCCAGCGTGGAGGGGGAGGGAATGGAGGCGCTGCAAAGATTGGTTGAGAGATAAGGTCACCTACTGCCTCAGGTCACCAAAGCGAAGTAGCTGGGATTTTCACAACGATGTTGTTTGCCCACATCGAGGGGAAAGAAACAAAATTCTGTGTGTCATCCATGGATAGATTTCTTTTGTAACAGCCCTAACTTCATTCAGATGCCTGATTTAAAACTACCCGTATCATGAAGGAGACTCAAGAATTGATTAGTGTTGGGCTGGCCTGTTTTGGCGTGCCAGGTGAGATTAGCCCACTGCCGGCTGCATTTAGGCACGTGAGGTGTTTTGCATGGCATCTGCAATGTTGTCAGGTTTGTTAGGCATAGGTTTCCTCTTCTCCAGCAAGAGGTATATCCCCCTCTAATCCCATGTTCAGGATCAATAATTGTGATGTTTGTGGTTAAATTCAAGGCAGGCTCGAGCTGTACCTGCCAAGGTTCTCTGCGGTTTGCTCTGCCAGGCACAGCCCGTGCCAGGCAGTGCAGTCACTTCTCACTGGAGCAAGGGACCTCCCCAGATATTGCCCCCTCCCTCTCTAGATGTGGGGCACTCTCCTGTGGCCAACAGGACCACACAGCAGCAAGTACCCTGAAAAACGAAAACCACTAAACCCCGTAAGGGCAAAACCCTGTGCTGTATCCAGAGCCTTCTGCACCCAGAGCCTGCGGGGAGGAAGAGAGTGTTAATAAAACACACGTGACAAGCCTTAGTCACGTTGCTTAATGAAGGGCTAGAAGGCACTTGCAGACCCTGAATAGATGAAGACTGCTATGTGGATTTTCTGGCCCTGAAGTTAAAGAAACGTAAGAGACCTTGTTTCTACAAGATTTCAGGTCAGCTTTTTCTATCAGAGATGCATCTATTCAAGATAACCCTGTAAGGGAGCTCTTCAGAGTGAGCTGAAAACGAAGGGGGTTTGGGAATTCCTGTTCTTTTGCTTTTGAAAATCATCTAGGGTGGCAACTGGGGATTTCCTTTAGTTGATCCTTCCCCAGCATCTTCCTCTCCTCTTCCAGATTCTCAGTTTTTGACCCCATTTCTTCCCTGAGGTAAACAATGCCACGGCTCATTATCCAAAAGGGAAACATTAGTGAAAATCATAGGTAGAGTATAAGCTGAAAATCTCAGAGCAGTGGGCCCAGCTGGCTGGTTAGAGCACCCTGCCCAACATGACACACTGTTTGCTTGCTTTCTTAACAGACCCTTTGACGAACAAGTTGCAGTGTTCCTGAGATGGTTTGTAGTCCTCTGCTTGGCATTTTTGTGGCTCCCTCTACACATTTCAAGTCTGCCATCAAAAGGAGCCTCGGGACAGCCTGGTGCAGAGAGACAGGCTAAAGCTCTCTTTTAGCACAGCTGGTCAAAAATAGTCTTGGGAAAGTCTGTGAATCTTGGACAGGAGTAGGAAGAGCTGGGCAAGTCCCTGTTTAAAAAGCGACAGATACTGTGTTATTGCAACTGCAGCAGGTTTGGTGACCATGTAGGGACACTCTGCAGGCCACTAGTGCCACACAGACCATGGTCCAAGCACTACTGGCTACCACATGGGTTTTTAGTAAGTTTGCTTCTGTGTTCTTTCAGTCACTGGAACATTTAACATCCTTTTACCACTTCGCAGTGGCTGCTCTAGTTCAAGATCCCAGGAGTGCAAGGTTTGATGTTTTTCTCAACAATTTTCAGCCTTCATAATGATCGGGGGGAATTTTCCTTTCAGAACAGAGGGATAGGCAGTCATTTCCCTTAATCTGCTTGTGGAAGTCCAGCCAGTGGTTTAATCCGTCTCAGAACAAGGGTCACCAATCCTCTTTCCTCTGTGGGCATGTCACTGAATCAGGGGAGCAGAGAGGAAATTGTTCCCTGTGTTAATCCAGTGGGATAGCAAGCATTTTCAGGATGGAAGGAGGTAGGTACCAATGTGTTAATTAAAACATGCAGGCCGGTGCAGTGGAGCAGCAGAGACATTATTGCTACCATCAGCTTGAGTCTTACCAGCCCTTGCACAAGTCCTGGACAGAATGTCAGCTTGAGCATACTATGCCTGTAATAGTTTTCTTACAGTACTCTCAGCACATGGTAGCATATTTGGGCCATTTCTGGTTTGTTGTGCTCTTTGAAGAACGTTTATTCCATTGGAGGGAGGAATCTCACACTGATCATTTCGCATTTTGTCATCCTGATTATTCAGTTTTCACAGAATCATAGAGTGGCTGAGGCTGGAAGGGACCCCCAGAGATCATCTGTTCCAATCCTCCTGCTCAAGCAGGGCCCTCTAGACCTAATTATGCTGGAACTTGTCCAGGTGTATTTTGACTGTCTTCAAGGATGTAAACTACACAAGCTTCCCAGTCACCCTTGTATAAAAGTGTTTCCTGATGTTCACAAGGAATCTTCTCTGTTTTAGTTTGTGCTCATCACTTCAGATACACTTACTGGGTGTCACAGACAAGAACCTGGCTTCGTCCACTTTGCAACTTCATTCCAGGTATTTATATACATTGATAAGAGCCTTTTCTTCTCTAGCCTGAACAGTCATGGCTCACTTAGCTTTTCCACATCGGAGAAAAGTCCCTCAGTGGGGGTGAGTTAAGTGCTGCCCGCTTCAGCCCTCACTGTCCCTGCCACAGGGGTAACAGAGGTAGCCATGGTGGTGTAGGAGCAGCTGTGTCCTGACATCAAGGAGGTCCTCCATCCAGGGTTGGCAGGAGCTTTCTATACTTTAGTGAGCAGTCTGGAGAAGCTAAAGCCAAAGCTCTCAAGCAGAGGTAACAAGACTGCTGTAATTGTGAAGAGGAAGCAGGACCTGTGTCCATGTAGCATCTTGGGTTGTGGTTGTGGTGCAGAAAGGATAAACCCTTTATTTTAGCCCTCTGATTCTGGAGACATTTGTGCAGTTACTGCAGCTTTTAGAAGGAGACCTGAGAGTTCTTGATCAGCTTTAAGCAGTTGCAGTAACCTGGAGAGCAACAGTGTCAATTAATTTTTCCCCAGACTTGCAGATAGCTTTAGCCTGTGTGGAGCCCTGCACTGCTGTGGCTGTGTTGGTAGCAGCTGGTGATAGCCAACACAAGGAGCTTGACACCACCTATAGCTACAGCAGTGATTGCAGTACAGATGCAGCCCTCAGCATGCAAGCCTGAAAATATTTGCCTGTCTACCCATATGTAAATCTCAGTGCATATATTTATTTCTGTCAAGAACTAAATTAAATAGAAATGGATGGTTTGCCAGGGCTATAAAAATGTCAGGTCTTCAGAAGAGCCCCATCTCTGCAAGAGCATTTGAAATATTGCATATATATTGGAGAGGATTAGAGCCAAATGAGAAGATACCAGATAGAGCAATAAACTCAGCCTTGCTGCCTGTTTTGTCGGGTCTTAGGAGTGGAGACTGCAGATCCACCTTGCGTCAAATAAGGTGGGAGCATGGCAGGCTCCCTGTGTGTATGGAGGAGTTGACACATCTTCACTGCATTTATGTGATGTTTTCTTCCCTCCCATTGAGCTTAACAGACAGGGTCTCTTTCATGAATTCATGCTCAGCTTTTTCAGAAAATGAGGCTAAAGCAGGGGGTAGGTTTCTGATATGGGGTAGGAGGTGAGTGTGGCATGCTAGCAGTCGTGTGGGAGCTGGTACAAGCCCTCACACGTGTCTTCTTTAGGGCTTCGAGCTAATGATTTTCCTTTTGACAATATAGATTCATGGAGCCCCTTTTAACTTGAGCAGTTGTATTGAATAACAACACCCAAAAGGACAAAAGCAAACCCTTCCCAGGTCCCTAGCCCCAGGATGGAGCTGGCTGAGATAAGAGAGCATGGTGGGAGCCAGATATTTGCATAGAATCCTGTTTCTCACTCAGACTCTAGTTTTCTGCTGTTGCTGCTTTAGTCTTTGTCTTATAGTCCCTCCTCTTCCATCACACAGGTTATTTTTCCTTCCCTTTCACAAAACAATAGCTGCCTATAAATGTCTTCATTTTGGGTAATAAGGCAAGGCTCAGTTTAGGCATCAGCTCTTAGCTACCTTATGCAGACGATAGGCTTTTATCCAAAATACACACTACGCATCTGTCACCTTTGGTGCTTCTGGCAGGCTGTTCCCCAGAGGTGATAAGGACTCAGACTGAAAGAATCACTTATGCATGAGCTGCAGACCAGAGCTGCTTGTTAAACGTGCTTTAACAGGAGCTTCATCTCTAGCTCGTTCTCTAAAATCCACAGTATGGGAAGGGGAAAAAAAGAAGTGTGATGATTTTATTCTTTCTCTTTCCTCTCCTGTTGCCTGACCCAAATGCAACAACAGCTTGCAAGGAGGGTGTAATCTACTACAGACTTCCCTTTAAAGCCAGCACACCAGATTGTGTACCTATTCTTAAGAAAAAACAACAACAACAACAACAAAAAAAACCCAAACAAAAAAAAACCCAACAAAAACCAAACCCTTTTTTTCTTTGTGCGTAGCCTTGTCTTATGAGCTCTTGTAAATTAAGTGAAATACAAGGCAAAGTTTGACTTTTCCTTGCCCACATGTTACTAATGTTTGAAAAGCAGTGAAGTAGAAGAGATGCTTTTGCAAGGGGATCAAAACTGTAGCACGTTCTCCAAGCCTTGGGCCCAGCTCTGAGTGTTCCATACAAGAAGCAAGCTGCCCAGTTCTCAGTTGCTAAGTGTGAAAATGTGCCTGTTCAGTAAGTTCAGGTCTAACTCAGGTGGTCCTGGCGATACCAGGTTTCTGCCCAGGAGCCAGCCTGGCCTGGCTGAGAGGAGTTCATTCCTGGAGCAGCCACAGGGAGCTACGCATGCTTCTGATTTACGGGGTGTTAGCTTCAGCCACCAAAATATCTCTGGACAATCTGAGGGCATCTGGTTGAAGACCCTGCCAGTGTTCAGGCATCCTTTTCTATCCCTAGATGCCATCTTTAGCAACCCTTTTCTAAGGAAGGGTCTTCTCCCCAGACAGGAGCCAGTAGCCAGGAGTTCCATGGTGCCAGCTGGACCCTGTGGATGGGAGCCACAGCCCCTACCTTAATTCCTCCTTTGGCTCCTGTCTCATTGGCATGTTGCAAGGGTAAATGTGTGAAAGTGTGTGAGACATTAAGACGTGAGGGGTCCTGTAAGAGACCAGATTGCTAGAAATGACTGTGGCCTTCCTAGTCACAGCAAGCCTTTAAGTGCTGCCAGCAAGCCTCATAATTGATAACAAGCAGAAGTCTAAGGGTCCATGGCTAGGTTTTATCATTCTTGACAGATCTGCTGACTTTTTGGTTTGTGAGAGCCGAGGACGCAGCAGGGCTCCTGAAATGGACTAAGGAGCTGAGCTGGTCACAGCCTTCATTCGGGTTATGTGCCACATGTCCCTGTCTCAGTGTCGTGCTGCTGGACACCCTCCTGCCAGCAGAGAGAAGGTCCATGGAAGCCAAGCTTGTTCTGTCTTGACAGCTTCATCTCCCTTACAGGCAGCTCACTGCCTGTCTCTGCACCATTGCCTGGTCTCATGTTGGTCCTCCTGGGGATCCAGATAATCTTGCACAGGAACTCCTGGGAGTGGAGCCAGGAAGGGTGGGAAGAGAAGAAAAATGGGGCCAGTCCAGGAAGACTGCCCTGCTAAGAGCTTCCCTAAGGAAAAGTCCTGGAAAGGGAGAGAGCACAAAAAAAGCATGGAGAATATCTGAGGCCAGGTGGCTGAGCTGCTTGGTGAGGTGGAAACCTGCCAGAGTTCTATGCCTCACTGTGAGGTGTGAAAACAACCCATGTGCAAAGCCTGTGAGAGTTGTTTTGGGGCCAAAAAAGGTGTTACCTCATTTTGCATATGTAGTAAAGCAAGATTTCCAGTCTGTCTGTGAATGACAGCATGACTGGAGGAAGGAAGGCAGAAGAGGTGGTGCTTTGGGATGCCCCCTTTGGGTTGTCTTCTCTGCTCCCATCCTCCAGGTCAGGGCCCTGGGCTCTGAAGGGGAGTCTCTGGGACAGCTTACACAGTTCCAGTTTCTGCAGTATAACTGCTCATCTCCAAACATGATGTGCTTTCCAAACGTCCTTGGTAAACTCACCTGGGCTCTTGCTCTTTACAAGAGACCAGGAGCATTTTTATATTTCTTAAAGGCTAGTAACTGCCCTTGCTGTGAGCCTGAGGTCAGTCTTACAGGACATTCTCTCAGGCAGGCTCTGCTCAGTCCTGGTGAGGGCTGAACAGACCTACAAGAGCCTTCCTAAGGGCCTGGCTTATTAAGTTCCATGTCTTGCCATTTTGTGAGAGTTAGCATTTGTTTCACTGGGTTGTGTGAACTTGTCTAGCAAGGTGGGTGGTTATAGGACAAATCGTCTCTCTGTGTGCCACCTTCCCCATGACTGGAACAGCAAATATAGTGTGATAATGGTGGTATTTGTTGCAGCAAATATTGTAGGTTTCATCTTAGGTTGTCTGAAATCAGAGCTGTGGTACAGAGTGGCTCAAATGTTTCCAGAAGAAATTGAGGATGCCTTCTTATTGCTTTATTACTTTTAAGTAAGACCTTAATTAGCTATTTATGTTGTTGCAAACTGTGATGGCCTAAGGATATAAGTCTCTTGGGAGAGGCAACTTGAGCCCAGCTGATTGTTATGAGTCCCATGGAAAAGACAATTTAAGGCAACACAAACCTTTTTATACAGGCTCAAACAGAAATCCCAGTTTTGAAACTGAGTACATTTTGGGCACAAATCCCGTGTGTTAAGAAGCTCATAGAGCAATATTAGTTGAGCTAGTAAAGTATATTACCTCTCCTTAAAACTTTGCTTCTATTTATTTATGCATTTCAAGTGTTCTCTCCCCCATATATTGAAGTGTTCTGAAATATTAATGCACTCATGCTTATGGCATGTGTCAGAGGCAAAGAAGTGCTTGTTCCCATTTTACAAGTGGGGAAAGAAGTGACTTTCTTAGAGTCACAATGGAGGACACGATCAGAGACAGAGCAAGGACTGTATGGTGGCATCCCCAGTGCTGTGGTTCCTTTGGTTAGGAAATCTAGGTTAAGCTAAGGAGCTTGAGATGGAAGAGGCCTCTGCTCTCCCTATTTGCCGTTTATGAGTTAACTCCGTGTTATGGGGAATGATAGTGGATCGTGCTGTAATTTTAAATGAAAATTGGCTTTCGTGTAAATAAAGGTATGGATATGGCTGACTTCCCCATGCCCCGCTAGCGCTGTGCTCCGGCGTCGCAGGCACCTCCTTTGATCAAGAAGATGCTGCACTAGGTCCTCCTTTGCACTGTCATCTGTCAATGCAGGGAAGGGAGTATACAACTTTGATGTCTGCTCATTTATTTCAGAATTCTGTGAGGTAATGAAATTGGTTTTGAACTGCATTGCTGTACAAGGCAAAATGACTGTCCAGGCCTATTTCATGTCAGAAGTTATTTTTAATAGAGCTCTCAAGGGAAAGGAGAAAAATCTTGACGTGTGACCACTGAGGTTCAGACTACAATATTCTGAGAGAGCAGGTTTGTATGGTCTAACCTGTGCATCCATCACCTCTGCAAAGAGGAGATGGCACAGAGACCAGAATGAGCTCCGGTGACCAGTTGTACTGAATTGGCATGAGCCGTGGTGCCACAGAGGAGGGGAAATCTTGCCAAGTCCTCTGTGTGCAGCTCGGGGGGAGACTGATGGTGAGGTGACAGCCTAGCAGCCTTGTATCATGAGGAGCAGGAAGGAAGAAAGGAGGATACCTGAATAGACAGTATTTTCCTTCCAGCTTTATGACCACAGATGGTCAGGACTGGGGCTGTTGCAGTACTGGAGATGTCTCTGCCTTAGCAAGCAGCTGTGGACAGTTTTCTGCATGGGTCCCTTAAATTTTCCTGGTGCCATTGACATCTTAATTTGTGGCAACAGTTTTAGTGCTGTGTGTAGTTTAACACGAGCCATGTTTCATCCCAGCAGCAGACCCTTTACGTGGGGCAGAGATGATTTTCTGTTACAGTTTGTGAAATGCCTCTCGTGTTTTGGTAGGCTTATAGCAGGACATGAACCTGGTTTAGCGGGAGAGATGTAACAGATGGGAGCTAATGTATACAAAATCAGCTTATATAAGGGTTCGGTGCCTCCAAGTGATGACTTTTCATGTCAACAGGAATGGCTTGTTCTAGAGAGATGGATACTGGGCAGACTGCTTTGAGTTGAAGGATGCCTGAATACAAGGACCTGAGCAGAAACAAGTAGAAAACAGGGATTTTTGATTTTAACATTGATATACTGGATTCAAACCATGTTTGGGTGCCTGGCTGGGTTGTTTGATTTTAGGGGTGCCTTTGTTTAGAGGCACTGATTTGGCCAGAATTTTCGATAATAAGCAGCAATTCTGAGGGCCTTGAATAAGTTCCTAGTGCCAAATATGTAGGTTTGAGCAGAGGTTGGGCATTCCTTTTTCCCGTATTTTATCATGTGTCAGTTTCTCATGACTGAAGTGAAAATGTTACTATTGACCTTTGTTTTTTGAGTTGTTTTTATTCTTATTAGTCCTTAGATAGGAAGTTGTGTCACAGGACAAGGAGGAATATTACTGTGTGAAGGAAATAAGAAGAAATTCCTAGGAAAAAACTGCATTTTTGGAAAAATATTGTCTTTATAATGGAAACGGAGGCTTTGGTCTGTGACAGTCCAGCAAAGGTGTCACCTTCTGAATAGCAAATTTCATCTGACTAGTAATAGGCTAGCTTCTCCAAGGTGTTTTCCACGTTTCACAAAAATAATCCATGGATCCATAAACACCTGTGAGCTACAGGACACCAGCTGCTAATCTAGCACTTAGAGCTGTGCACACCAAAGTAGTTTATTGGCTGGCACATGCCCTTACACTTGCACACAGAGTGGCAGGATCAGTATGGAGGACAGGAGGCAATAATCTCAGTTTTCTTCTTCTTTGAACAGTCATGCTTGCAATGGGTTTTTATCCCAGATTTTTCATCAACAGTGTTGATTTTTTACTGTGTTCCCCCCCTGCTCCCTGCACTGGCACAGAAGACGTCACCCATGAAACATAAACCAATACCACTTCCTCTGTGACCTTAGCTGTCTCCAGGTCTCCTGACTGTACTGGCCAGTTCTACAGCTACATTTTGTCAACTCTGTGGGAAACCCACTCTGTACTGAGAAGGTTGTTTATAGTATTGGTAGACTGAAACAGCCTCCTTGATTTATCCCTGTTTTAACATTTTTGCCTGTGGGTGATGGAGTTTAATTAAGGCTGACTAGTAAATATTTATTCTCTTGGCAGAAATAGGTCCAGGTTGTCTGTTAAAAATACTACACAGCTTGCCTCTTTGACTGCAGTTAACTGAACCAAACACTCCACAATTTTATTAATATCAGCAAGGAAAAAAAACCTCAAACCCCACTGCCACAAGCTTTTAACTGGGCAGCTTTCCCCCGGCCAAGAAGCACCTCTCCCCCCAAGCATCCCTGTCCCCTGCATCCTGGTCCCTGCCGAAGTGAAGCCCGTTGCCATGGAAGCCTCATTAAATCTGCATCTCGCCTGGCCGGGGCTGCAGGGGCTGCGGCTGTATTTTTAGCCGGCGGTGGTTGCATAAGGGGGGCGGGATGGGACTGGGATGTGCCTTGTATCTTGCCTTGATGGAAGTCTGCCAGGAAGCACCACCAGCCAAAAGACATGCCCTGCTCAGGAAAGCTCTCTCAGGCCAAGCAGCCTTTGGCAGCCCCCAGTGCTGCTAGAGGTGAGCATGGGGAAGATGCAGCACACGGAGTTTGGTTTAATGGCCAAGCAAGCTTTAGGGTGGTGGCATAGTTCTGCCAGGGGCTCCAGAGAATGAGGCTCTCTTTAGATTAGACTAAAGATAAGAAATCTCTCTTGACTTGAGCAAAACCTTAACACCTGGAGGGGTAGGAAGAAACTCATCAGGGTGCAGCTGAGGAACAGCACTGCACTCCTAGCCATGTACATTTTGGGGAAAACAATGCCACATTTAAGTGCACAGCCCCCAAAAGAAGAAAATAGAGCTAGATGGTGTCAGAGATGCTCAAGGTGAATCCAATCTTGGGTGCAGTGTTGCCTAAATCCATTTTTGGAAGGACTGGATTTGAGCCCATCTCCTTGTTTGACAAATACATGACACTGAACGATCTGATTCTGTTCTTACTGTAAAAGCAACATACAAACAAACAAACAAGAACACTAAAAAAAAAATCAAAGGAAACCTCCAAACTGCTCCACATGTTCATTTCTCATCGTTTCAAATCAGAGTTGCTGGAAGTAGAAGACAAAGAGGTTTTAGCTTCTCTGCACTATCAGGCTTTCTTGGCTCAAAGCATGGACCTAGGCCCTCTCTCAGCACTGAATCCCAGCAGTGCTAAATGTTCCAAAAATCAGATTTTTATCCTGAATTACACCTGGGCAATCTTTCAGTCTTCAGTGGGTCTCACAGATGGCCAGGAGAGGCTTATTTAGCCTGAAAAACTGTTATTATTTGTGCTGAGGCATGAGAAGGAAGGAGTTCAGCTTGACTGTAAACGAATAACTCTTGCCTCTAATAAAAGCCATGTCTTTTGTTGGTGGCTGTGAAAATTTGATCTGGATCAGTTGGGCTAAAATTAAACAGAACCCAGTGCTGCTATCCTGTACAGTCACACTCCGACAGTCGAGTCATATCTGAATCTCCAAGGCTAGTAGGGGCTGTTACTGTCACTGCTTTTTAAAGAGATGGCAATATCATTAGTAACCTTTTTTGTCCTTTTTCCAGTTGCAGATCTCCAAATGCCTGTCTCTGCAGGAGGCACCAACTGGTAAATAAATGTTTAATAACAAAACCAAAAAAGAAAACAACAACAAAAAAACCAAACCACCAAACCCAGCATTATTTCTAATTTGCTGGAAGTGGGATGTGACCTGGTTGTCTGTAGGCAAGTGTGCCTGACAGAGCCAGTTTTTGCTGCTTCAGGCTGTCTCTGGCTGAAGACCATCTTTAAGTCCTTCACGGGGAGTTATTTCCAGCTTCAGGGCTGGCTCCACAGACCTTTCTCAACATTAGGACCTGAAAAAGGTTTTCAGGGGTTCACAGGGACTCCTTTACAGTTGTAGGAGATGCAACTCACCTTCAGTCTTGCCATGAGATTAGGCCAAGTGATGTCTTGCCCAGGCAGCCTCATTTCTCCTGATTCAGTATTGTGATTGTGAGTCTTTCACAGCTCAAGTGAAACTGGACTTTTCAGACTACTTCAGAAACCCCTAAATGATTTCCTCTGACCCTTGCTCAGAGCCCGACTGGTTTCAAAGACCCAGGCTGGTAAGCTCCTGCTTGGCAGCACCCACCGGCCCAGGGGGGCACACATCCGTACCAGGAGGGCCCAGGGCACTGCTCCTTGGGCCCTTGCAGCAGTGACTCTTCGGAGGGACAGAAAGAGCTGCTGTGCTGCAGCCCTGAGCCAGTGCCACTCCAGCGGCAGCCCTGGGTGCGAGGGGTGTTCCCTGGTGGCAGGAAGGCCAGGCGAGTGCCTGGGGAGCTGGCAGTGGCGGGGGGTCTCACTTGTGTGTTTCATTCCCATCTGCTCTGGCTGATTGCTGCCTGTGAAGCCAAGCAAGGCTTTGATATCCTCTATGCTTCAGCTCTACTTCTGGAGAGCAAAGATAAGTGCAGTCTTATTCACAGGTGAGAAGCAAGGGGAGAACCTCAGATGAATGAAGTGCACATTCAGGTCTGGTTTGTGGCTGATTGGCATCAGTTTGAAGGGCTTTTAACATGTCTGGTTTATTTCTCAGCATATATTTTACTCCACTGCCTTTCTAGGGTGGTGTCGTGGCAAAGGAAGCATGGGGCAATGTGATGGCAAGGAGCAAGGGACAGCCTCTGAAAAATAGAATAAGCCACTGATAAACACAGACAGACACCCTGGTAAACAGACAGAGCAGAAGGCTCCTGCTCCTGACAGTCTCCCTGGCGTATAGCAGTTTCCTTGTAAGAGCACTGACACTCACTGCAGGGCACATGTGAAACGAGCTGGAAGAAGGCAGAGGCTGGAGCAGGGAGGAAATGATGCTCAGGCACCAATGGCATCGGAACTTAATTATATTCTGGCTGGGCAGAGAGCTGGGATGGGACCTCCTTTCAGAAAAAAATCAAAATTAGCTCAAAAAATCTCAGGTGCACCTTTTCCTTTCTCTTCAGAAGATCTTTGTCTTGTGATTTCAAGTCCTAAAACATTTTCTAGGTCCCATAATGGGCAAAACTCCTGGTTGAGTTATGGCATTACTTTTTTAAAATAAATGGGCTGGGAGGGCAAAGAGGGAACCCATTAAACAACAGCCCTTCCTTTGACACCACAAGGGGTTCATCCTAGAGTTCTTTATGAGGTTTTAGCCTTCAGGGCAGGTGGGTCACGTTGCTAAACCCCTGAGGACATGTTTACTGATGCTGGGGTGAAGGGTGCTGCACCTGCCACCAAGCTAGGTATCAGACCAGGGCTGAGAATGACTTTTTCTTATTAGTTACAGTTCCAGCTACAGATGGAGACATGAGACCAGCCTACAAACCCAGCATTTAGTCATGTTTGATATATACCAGAGGGCATCAGGACTATGGCTGGTCTTTGACAGGACCAGTCAAGTCATAGAGTTGTTCAGTGGTGTTACCAAAACTTGGAAGGGAGAAGACAGAGAATCATTTATTAAGGTCTGAGGTGTTGAAAGCGTTGTAGTGGGAGGGCCTAGACAGCAAGAACAGAAAAAAAGAGTTGAGGGGCATGTTGGAATGAGGGTAGGCTAAGTTTTTAGGATGGGTGAAGAGCCTTGCTACAAAGTAGAGAAGACAGGAGGAGATTCTTGCTTGTCATCCAGGGACCCCAAGAGGAGTTTAAGCTGTCTCGCTGGTGGGTCATTTAGCAGCTTAGCCAAAACCAGATTGAGAGCAGCCCTGCCGAGGAGTGGGTGGTGCTGGTGCATGAGAGGCACTCCCAGCCCAGAGAGCCAGCTGTGTCCTGGGCTGCATCCAGAGCAGCGTGGGCAGCAGGGCAGGGAGGGGATTCTGCCCCTCTGCTCTGCTCTGCTCTGCTCTGGTGAGACCCCACCTGCAGTGCTGCATCAGCTCTGGGTCCCAGCACAGGAAGGACATGGACCTGCTGGAGAGAGTCCAGAGGAGGGCCACCAAGATGATCAGAAGGACAGAGCATCTCTACTGTGAGGAAAGGCTGAGAGAACTGGGATTGTTCATCCTGGAAAAGAGAAGACTTTGAGGTGACCTAATGGTGGCCTTTCAGTACCAGTACCTGAAGGGAACCTACAAGAAAGATGAGAGGGACTTTTTATAAGAGCATGTAGAGACAGGACAAGGGTGAATGGATTCAAACTGAAAGAGAGTAGGTTTAGAGCAGATATTAGGAGGAAGTTCTTTGTTAAGAGGATGGTGAGGCACTAGAACAGGTTGCCTGGAGAGCTTGTGGGTACCCCATCCCTGTAGGTGTTCAAGGCCATCTGGAGCTCTGATCAGCCTGGTCTAGTGAAGGATGTCCCTGTCCACGGCAGGAAGGTTGGAACTAGATGATCCTTAAGGTCCCTCCCAACCCAGCCCAGGCCATTCTGTGATTTTGTGAATCTCTAGGAGACCTGCATGTGTGGGTGAATGCTGTGCAGGCCGTGGTGTGCTTGGTCCATTTGATGGGGTCCTGTCAGTGCAGCACTCCCCTGTCTGGCTGAGCCAGGCTGTCCTGCACGGGGCCGGGCTGTGGCAAGGCAGGGAGGCAGTGCAGAAGCCCATCTCTCTGTGAACTGAACCCGGGTCATTAATCGAGGCTTGAGGGTTGCACTGCTCCTAGATTTAACCCTTCTGAATCACTCTGGTTCACTGCAAAGCTGGCTGATGACGTGATTTTTTTCGGTTTGTGAATAAAGAGCAAAGCTCTGGATTCTGAAAGTAAAAGCCCAGCAGGGCTGGCCTCCTTCTGGGAATCTGCAGCTTCTCCCAGGCACGAGTTCCTGGAAATTCAGAAAATGGTCCTGTTTGGTTTTCCCAGTGTGTTTTTATTCTGTAAGAAATAGAAATAAAACAGCCCCAAAGAGTGAAATGAAATGGTGTAACTGAGTATCCTTTGCCCTATTTTCAGTGCTACAAAGAGAACTGTGAGTCCCATCAAATGCACAGAGCCTTGGATAAAGATGCAGTATCTTGGCTCTATGTAAATGATTGGATATGCAACTTTGATTTGGCTGTGGCAATTCATTGTGCTGCCCCTTATCTTGGTCACAGAAAGCCTGTGACCAGAGCCAAAGCACCCCAGCTCCGGCTACAGCTCCTTTTGTTCATATATAATAATTGTATCTGCAGTGTGCAGAGCGGGCTCGTTTCAGGCTGGCAGCTGCACAGCGTTGTTTGCAGCTCATTAATTTCCTACAGATTGCTGCCTTGCTGCTTTGGATGTAGTGCAACTCCAGTGGCTGGGCTGAGTGCCGTCCTGCAGAGCTGAAAGCACCGTCTGCGTGGGTGTGTGGGAAGAGCAGGGTGAGGGAGGGGACAGAGGGACTTGCGAGGCTGGTATCCGGAGGCGTTTGTGATGGGAAAGTTGGCTTTGCTTTCCACCCTTTTTGATGTGCTTTGAGCACTGAAATCTGTGGATGCTGTCACATGCAGGAGCCAGAAAAGTGCGGGGTGTTGAGATATGCCAGTTTCCGTGCTGGGAGCTGGGGGAACTATCCTGACCTTTCTTGAAAAGCCAAATTTCATTGCCATTGTTGTCCCAAAACAGGTTCTTTCACCTGATATGCAAGAGGCTGATCCACACACCGAGTCAAGGTATTTGACTGATTTACAGTTCTATGCAGAAAGACGTGCTGGGTGATAAATCCACAAAGTTAGCACATGGACTAACAACACTTCTCACTATTTATACATTTTAGCAAACAAAGGCATTAATGTTCACTGGCTACAAGTTCCATAGTGCTCTCATTGATTAGTATTCTGTCGTCTATTGGTTAAATTATTTCAGTCCTCTGCTCTACCAGCTTTTCATCCTTTCTGCTAATTAGTCCACATGCTTAGTCTTTCTCTTCTTTTGAGTCCATTGGTTTTCTGAGTCGGTACTTCTTGAGTGATGGTTGCAATCTCCTCTTGTTGAAATGACCTTTTGCCCAGTCAGAGCCAATTTTTTTTTTCAGCACAGTTGCTGAGTTGACTTTATTAGTGTCTTCCTTATCTTGGGATTTCTGCCAAATGTCCTTGTGGCCTGGAAATCCTGCATTCTTTCTGTCCACTATCAGTAGTGCATGCTTCTCCCCAAGCTTTGTTAAGCTCCCCCAGGTCTGAGATCACTGAAGTATGTCAAGCCCTAAACTTTTATCAAGGAAATTCAATCAACAAATAATTTATCTTTCTAACACCTGGACATCAGCGGTGTAGTAATTGTAGGGCAGTGAGTCTTGAACAGCCATGTTAGGAGGAGCCCTTAGTCTCACCTACGTTGTCTCTGCTGGGAAGAGCAATGTTGTAGGTAGTAGGTAGGAATCTGTACATCTATCTGTGCCTGCAGCTGATGTAGGCCCAGGGAATGTGGATGTACCTGGCAGGCAGAGATCAAGGACCTGTAATCCCTGCCTACAGTCCACCTTCACTCCCACCACAGCCTAGCTCCTGTGCTGGCTTGTTTGTCCCCAGTGTGCCAGCATGTCCCTGCCCATGCTTCTGGGTAGACTTGAGCTGCTCTGTCCCCAGCTGCAGCTCCCTGCCTGCCTCTACTGCTGGCAGCAGAGACAAAGCTGCCCCAGCTATGGCAGGAGCTGACCAAGTATGGAGTCAGTATGAACTTGTGAAACAGCATGGCAGCAGCAAGACATTCATGGAGTTCCCAGAGTTCTGTTTTTGGCAAGCTCAGTTCAAGGGGGCCACACTCTCCCAAAGGAGCAGTGTTTGAAGGCCAGCTACTTGTCTCTCTTCAAACCTGCCATGACAAAGCATTGAGCAATGCATGGCAAGCTCATGCTGTCAGGCAATGCCAGGGGCTCATTTTGGCTAACAAGCTCCAGCAGTTTTTGCCCTAGGAGGAATTTAAAGCCTTTCCAGGCTGGTGAGGGTTGTTTTGAATCTAGTATTTCTCATTCCTCAACTTCCTCTCCCCCTCCGTCCCCACCTTCTCGTCCGCACCAGCATCTCCATGGCAACCCTGTTGCTGAAGAATAGAGAAGACATCTAAATATAGCTTCCAAATCTACATGCCTTCAGCAAAAATCTAAAACCAGGGGCGATAGCTTGAAGCACTGATCTGCCAATAGCAGCCAATGACAAGTGTCTGTCTTGCAGGTGGAATTCAAGAGCAGTGTGGTGGGACAGGGGGTCACTTCCAGTTGAATCCCTGTTTTGTGTTTGCTCAGGACATCTCAGGAGGCTTTGAGGTAGTCCAGCCTACCCTGTCTTGTCTAGGGCACTCCCAGTCCTACACCCTTTAAGCTTTGGAGCCATTCTCTAGAGCACAAAAAGATCCCTAGTACTTTCTTTTACGCCATTGATACCAATGATGGATTTTGATGTCACAGGCATTTATTGCGATGCATCAGACTCAGGTGGAAGCAGTAAAATTCGAAGACCTTTAGTAAGGAATAAATGTCCTATCTTCCTTCCTACCTTCCTCCCTGCTCTTCTCTTCCTCCCTTTCTCCTTCTGTCATTCCCTCCATCCGTTCCTCCCTTCCTCCCTCCCCACAGTATGGTTGAAGTTTTGCTCCTTCTGAAATTGCTGAGAGAAAAAGGGCACAGAATCTCCTCAGTCAAGCTGTACCCCTGGGAACCTGCCCAAGGTAGGGAGGGGAGAAATTTCTCTGCCTAGGGCCCTGGCTCTGCTTTGCACCTACACCAGGCTGATACCCACCTCAACTGTCTGGTTTCATGGGCTGCCAAGTTGAATTATTGCTTGTACACGACATGTACTTATTGTACAGACCTCAAAAAATAGCTCCACAGGCTGTTGAAATTTTGTCTGCTTTCCCCTGGCCCTGAACCATCAAGTCTCATAGGGTCAGCGAGAAGAAACCGACTTGGAGCAGGCCAGACAAGGGCCCATATGTGTCTGTCCACACAGCTTCAATATAGGACCCAAGTAGCTTCATTAAACTGAATAAGGAAAAGAAAACCTGTGGAGCTGGGCTGTTATGCTTGTACAACCTAACTTAAATAACTCAGCTGGTCAGCAACATCAGCTGAGAGAAGAGGGGTTTAACAGACTCTGATTTTCCCTTTTATTCAGAAATTCTTAAAAACAAACTGACATCTTTCCTTGAAGAACCCTGTATGTTAGAGCATTTTATCATGTTTGAAGAAAGTGAAATATAGAGTGCTTTGGATATTTTATCTGGCAGGGCTGACTGCATTATGGAAACTCATGGAGCATTTTTTGGTGCTTCAGGGCTTCCAAGTTGAGTGTGAGGCTTGAGAGTGGAGTGAATTTGCCATTCACTAGCTCCAGTGGTGATTCCCATGGCTGATGCATGGATATACCACATCTCTTGAGTTGCCCTGAATAGCATATCAAGCACTTAAGGATTCTTTTTGCATGACATGGAAGTGCCTAATGGGCTCACCTGCAACTTAGCAGCTCTGATTTCTCATTTCTGGTACAGTTATTTACGCTGGTACAAAGTAGGTGTAAAACATTGTCATGTGAATTTGGCAGCATTTCATGTCTCTTGGCAATCTTGCGTGGCAGTGGGAAGCAAGGGCTGGGCTGCTGTGCACAAAACAGGCGCAAATTGAAAAATGTGTTTGTCATTTAGTGATTGTCATCTGGGATGGAGAAACCATAACAGGCAATTTTTTTTATTTTTTATTTTTTAATCTGGATTTATTTTTTTAATGGCTATGAGTATAAATCTTTTACTGGTAACACTTTATAAAGTTTTCTTATACAAGTAAAGACTAAAAAATACAGCTCTTAGTTTTGGCTATGTCCCTTTAATTATCGTGTGTCAGCTACTAAAGCATTTTCAATAGTTCTAATTGAAGCATGAGCCAATTTACTAATTAGCCAAGATTACGTGAGGAATACACAAAGGGAAGATGTCTTTCTCTGTCAATATTTCCTCCTTTATGCCTTAGGAGATCTGGTGTGATGTGAACAAACTACACTGCTGACAGCCAGCCAGGCAGAGCTCCTGGTGGTCCTGAACATTGTCCCACACAGTCCCGGGGGGTGGGCATGAAGGGTCACACAAGGCTTTGGACTGGGGTCATTGTCTCCACCGCGGGGTACAGTCGGGGTACAGCCGATTCTTGCATGGTGTCTTCTCCAGTGAACCTTTCCCCCCTGCCTGTGAGCTGCTGTAGCAGAGCCAGGGTTTCTGGCCCCTGGTCCTTGCAGGAGTGGAGCAGAGATCCCTCGTGTGCTGCATGTGTGGCAGGGATAGAGGCTTGCAGAAGGGCTCTGGGTCTCCTAGGCCAGTTTCAGGCTCTGCCTGTGTAGGAGGAACAGCAGGGATGCAGGGAGCCACTCCAGGGAGCAGTCCCAAAGGCTTCTTCTCCCTCCTGCCTTGTCAGTCTGGGTGGACATTACAAAGGACTTCCTAAGGGTAAAGAATTGAAATATGGGGAAGGATCATCCAGAAAAACCATCTTTGTAATGTGGCTTTTAGAAAGCAGTTGGGCAACACCTACTTTTAGCAGTTGGTGGCAACACCAACGAGTCAGGAATGGCTCTGCCCAGAAGCAGGATGATAGTTGTTTGCAGACATATTTTCTGAGGTCTTTTAGTTCCCTCATGATGTAAGTAGACATTAGCAAGGACGAGGAGATGCCCTATAGAAGTGCATAGTAGCTCCTTCAAATGGGAACCATGTCAGATGAAGCCAGAATCCTCATGAGTTATACTTCCACCACCACTTCAAACTCTCTCTGCTCTTTTCCCTCACCTTCTTTCTAGTTGTGTCACTGTAGCATCTTCCACATCAAGAGTTCAAAGCAAGTAGGGACTGTCCTCTATCAAGTCTCTGTGAGAAATAAGGATCACAGGCGCTGCATGGATGTAGAACCTAAAGTATGGAAGTATCAACTGACTTGCTTGTATGGCTTCAGGCTTGACAGGAAAAATACGTAAGTCATATAGTGATTAGCACTGCAAAGAACCTTACTTTAATTATAAGATGATAGTTTCTTATA
Organism: Tichodroma muraria; assembly: GCA_013390105.1. Taxonomy (NCBI): domain Eukaryota; kingdom Metazoa; phylum Chordata; class Aves; order Passeriformes; family Sittidae; genus Tichodroma; species Tichodroma muraria. The sequence continues at coordinate 61,301 of WAAG01089944.1, forward strand.
ATAATTTATCAGGTGATTTTGATTAAAAGATAATTAGTTACCATCTGGTTATCCCATAAACCAACTTGACAACAAAAGAGAAAACACAGAAGTGAAAAAACTCATTTTCTGGTGATGCCTTCTGACTGTTACTTTATAGCTGATTGGCTGGCAGTGAAGCTGTTGGGGCTGTCCCCCATGTGCTTGCTACACTAAGTAGGATAACTTTTGCACAGCTGCTCTTCTAAGGTCCTCGTGACCAACACAGCCAGTTCTTGGAAGCTGGGCTGCCATGGCTTGTCTCCAGCTTCTGCACCAGCACCAGTTCTTCTGTAACTCAAACATCAGCAACATGCACATCGGTGATCTGCTCAAAACTGTGTTCTGACAGTTCATCTATCCTGTTGACACCTGCTTAGTTAATTGGTACCAACATCTAACCTGACCTTAGAGGCACCTTCAGTTCTGACCTTTCTTCTGGAGCAAACTGTGACCATTCAGCTGCAGCTGAATGCTTGAAAACCTGTCCCTCCCATCCATAATCTCCATGGTGATCAAAAAATCTTCTTTCATAAACATGATCTTGAGACCAAAGTGCAACCTGCCTGTCTTGGTCATAATCTGGATTTGTTCTTAAATTACCTTGATTTTTTCTTGAAATTAAGATCACTCAGCATCTCCTTGGTGAGTTTAGTGAATCTGCTTTTGGATCTAACGATTCTGTCCTTCAAACACTTCCTGTCTTTTTCTGTGCTATGTGACAGCATATATTCTTTGCTTCAAAATTGTTTAGTTTGTTACTCTGAGTTATTGACGCACAACTTCATATGACCATGGGCATCAAATCAGGCTTCTTTTGCTGGCTTCTTCACCTTTCCTGTGAGCACAGTCACATTGCTGTGTAAAATATCCACCTCCCAGTGAATTGGGCAAAGACAGATCCCCACTATTTATAACCTTATTTAATCCCTTCTGGTTTGCCTCAAGCACACAGAATTGCCAGCCAGTCAAAGCAGGTGATTGTCCCGCTCTGCTCTTCACTGGGTGGCCTCACCTCGAGTCCTGTGTGCAGTTTTGGGCATCACAATATAAAAAAGGCATTAAGCAATTAGAGACGGTCTGAAGAAGGGCCATGAGGATGGTGAAGGGTATAGAGGGGAAGCCACGTAAGGAGCGGCTGAGGTCACTTGGTCTGTTCAGCCTGGAGGAGACTGAGGGGATACCTCATTGTGGTCTTCAGCATCCTCATGAGGGGAAGCATCAGGTACTGATCTCTTCACACTTGTGACCAGTGGAGGGGCTTGAGGAAAAAACATGAAACTGAATCAGGGGAGGTTTAAGTTGGCTATTAGGAGAAAGTTTTTCACCCAGAGGGTGCTTGAGCACTGGAACAGGCTCCCCAGGGAAGTGGTCACACAGCACCAAGCCTGACAGAGTTCAAGGAGCATTTAGACAATGCTCTCAGGCACATGGTGTGATTGTCGGGGTATCCTGCCCAGGGTCAGGACTTGGACTCAATGAGCCTGGTGGGTCCCTTCCAACTCAGCATATTCTATGATTCTATGACTGCTCTATGAGGTCTTCTAGCATAGTAGCTGGTCCCTATCTATAGCTTCACAGTGAAATCCCAAACCAGTGCAGAGCTCTAGAGAAGAGTCCGACTAGTACCACATGCTTTGAACCTCCTGCTGCAGGAACTTGCACCCACAGCAAATTAGATGAAGATTTGGGTATATCAAGATGTGTCAAGAACACAATGGCTTTGACCCAAGGTGTATGTACTAATGATTCACATTAATGAGTTACTGAACATCTCCTGGTACATCTCACTGCCCCAGGGATGTTTACCTTACTGTCCTGGCTGCTTTTCATCCTGGCTAATAGCGTCCCACTAGGGACTCTAAACTGTGCCCTTGCACAGCCTTGCCTGTTTCAGTGGTATACACTGTGTGATATCTCCTGACTTGCATTGTTTTTAGAGTTGTTTCACATTCCAAAGTCACACAGACCCACACAGACACATCCTCTCAACCTTCTCAGCAATAATTCCTGCAAATGAGAGTGTCCACGCAAAGAGATACTCAGTATTTTCTAGCACATTAATCAAATAACCATTCAGTTGTTGCTTTATGTGTTGGAAGTGGACGTGTTGTCAAATAAAATGATTTTATAGATTATCCTCTGTACTTCCCAGATGGGGAATTTAGGAACATCATGTGCACAAAGTCCTTTAGGAGAAGATCGATGTCTATTCATTTCATCTTTTGTTGCTTACTCAGGGAAATCTCATTCTTAATGTTGCTCCCCTGAGGAGCTTTTCCATCTCTGACTTTTAAAACCAGTGGTTGTTTCTAAGTGTATGTTGAAAGCAGAGCCTGGACTGCATTCATCTGAAGGCTATTGGGTGGCAGCTTGCAATGACCTCAGAGAAAAAGAAGCAAGTGAGCAGCTATCCTGACTTCTGTATGGCCAGGTGTTCCCTGGGAGTTCTGGCTTTTGGCTTGCCCTGCTCTGTCCCAGGCCAAATTGAAAACATTGCTCAATCTGCTGAAAGCTGCACCAAGCCCTGAATTAAAGAGCCCTTCCCATCACTAGCAGGTGTTGAGATTGGACTACGCTGTGGCTTGGTGCTGGTAGTTGGGCTTTGTGTTTTGCAGAATGGCTCCTTGCTTCCAGGAGGGGCTTTTGGATGGTCTCAGTTGTTCTCTGCTTTTGAGCTGTCTGAGGCATGTCTTGGCCCCAGCCAAACTGTCAGAATGGGGAAGGCTGGGAAGTGTCCTCCTTTCCCCATGCAAAGTGGCCAGAGGCTGGGGAATGAAAGCTGCTCAGCTGAGTAAGGTAGGCTTCAAATCTTCCCATCACAGTGAGCATGCCCATCAGGGCTGCTGTATGGCCAGCCTCTCTCGTGCCTGCCTCTGCCTCCATTAATTTCAAGAAACTGTCGTGATGTTCTTGCAGCAAAATGTTCCCAAGCCTCCCGCTCCCACACGCTCTCTGCCTCTCGGTGTCCTTCTGTCACATCTCTCACATTAACGTGATGTCTTCCTGGGGCAGTGTTACACTCCAACCCTTCTCTCCATCCATCTCCTCCACTCCTCATGCCTTCCGAGGAGGCAGCTCTCAGTGTGGCTGTAGGTGAGAGATGAGATTGTGTGGGAGCAATCTGTGTTTTGGCCTCCAGACAATTTATGACAGCTCAGGACGCAGCTGTATTTATGGTTGCTTTCATAGGCCTGGAGACGAGCAAAATGCTCACAGAGGTAGGGAAGCTGCAGAGCAGGGGAAAGGGCAGCCCTCACCAGCCGCAGTGGACTGGGAGGGGTGGCCTGATGGGCCACCACAACCCCCCCTCCGTCAGCGCTGACCTTTCTGTGGTGACAGTGACGGGAGCGGCCAGCCGAGAGAAGGGCACTTCCCCTTAAGGGAGCAAACCCAGCGCTGTGCCCCCATCTGTGCAGGCTGCAGAGAGCGGCCTGGGAGCAGGGATGCTGCTCTTCCCTCTGCCACAAAATCCTAGGGAAAGGTTAACCGCTCCCCATTATGTGGCACTGGGTCTGCGAGCCCTCGCCCACCTCCCCCGCGTCACTGCACAGTCCTTGCCAACTTTCCTCCTTGCTCAGGGAGGTCTAGCAACACACCGACTCTGGAGAGAGCTGGCAGTGGCTGCAGTTTGGCTCCCATCATCCCCATCCCACCCCACCTGGGTCCCCAAGCATCACCCCCGGGCTCCTGCTGTGTCCCCAAGGCTTTAATGGGGTGGTGGACCTGCTGGGCACTCACCACCTCTCAGCAAAGCTGGAGAGGTTGGGCGCCACCTCCTTTGGGATTCAGTCAGATGGGGAGAGGGGGTGCAAGGCCCAACCTGTGTCCATGCAGGGCACCTGGGGCTTTGGCCTGTTGCTTTGATCTGTCCTTCACCTGTTGTTTCAGAGCTGGGTAAAAGGATTTTTTTCCTTAAAAGCTTTTAGCAAAGGAGGAAGCCAGGAAGTTACTGGATTGGTCACCAAATTCAGACTCTCTTTTTGGAAAAGCCACCTGATGCTTGAGTGTTTGGTAATGGTCCAGTTTGCAGCAGAGCTGAGAGGGAGCGCAGAAGGTTTGCGTTTCTGACTCAAGGGCACCTGCTTTTGCAAAGCCAGCATTTTGCCACACTAGCCTCTAGGGATCCCCAGCAACTCTTCTTTCTCTTTCTTGAACTGTTGTTTTTTTTTTAATATTAAAAAAAAAAGACTAAGGAAGTCTCAGCACTGTCCCACTCAGGAGCTACTTGGTAGGGCATATAGAGCTCGTTGTACTTAAGAGAATGTGCATGCAAGTGACGGAGGGAGGGAGGGAGGGAGGAAGGAAGGGAGGAAGGAAGGGAGGAAGGAAGGAAGGAAGGAAGGAAGGTTGTGCCAAAGCAAACTCAAATGGTTTGCATGCATAATATTAACTGTACAAAGCCTTAAAATAGTTTTGTCGCAGTATATAAGCTGACCCCCAGGAAACAAGGTCTGTGGTGTTTTTTCCAAATTTTTGCAGACAAGCAATACTGAGTATTTTGAAGCTCCTTTATGGTAAAAACATAAGTAGTGATACTTTTGAAAAGGACCTTTAAAAGCAACCCACGTCCAGGAAGCACTTGCTGCTTTTGAAAATCCCACCTTCTGTTTTGTAGTAATGAGCAAGGAAAAGATCAGAGCTATGAATCAGCTGTAAATTTAACTCAGCAAATTGAAAAAGCTTTGCAAAGTGTCAGGGGCCCAGATAACATCTGGCTCAAAAGCCAAATTCAACATCTCCAACAAAAATGCAACAAAAAACAATCATGATGAAGTCTTAGCACAGCAGCAACATTAAAATCAGAGATATACCTTTTAAAATCTTTCAGGCTGGATTAGCAGAGATTGAAGGAGTCTAGAGAAGGGAAAGGAAGCTTCCTGGCATTGGTGCAGGGCATGGGTAGAGAAAGCACTGGCAAAAATGAAGCTGATTTAGCTCAGAGAGAAGAATTGGAGGTGATTTTTCTTGCATATTCCTGCACTGATGGATAGGCAGACATTGTCCAAACTCTACTCCTACCCCTGTGCCATCGTTTGAAAGAGAAGGGTTGGGACCAAGGTCAAGACCAGAGTCAGCTGGAACGGGATTTCCACCGCTGGAGCGCATGAGCAATTACGACTTGAGGGTCAAATTGTAGGATGACCGAATAATTTTGTGGTCATTAATGATATCAGTAGGAATGCAAGCTGCAGTGATGATTCTCCTAATCTGCGCTGTAATGGTGATTTCCCAGAGGCTGCTGGCCGTGGCAGCATCCCCAGGGTGGGGGTCACAGCATCCCCAGGGTGCAGGGCTGGACTGCTTGTTCTCTGAAGTGCTGTGAGATCAAAGATACAGGGTGTATTTAATGCCAAACACTACAGGCTGAGGCACGTAGAGATTTGAATTTTGGGTCTATCTTTCCAGATTGCCAGTGATTGTGATTGCCAGTCCTGCTTTTCTCTTCTTTCCCATTGCCAGTCAAGACTGATTGTGTACAATGTGCACTGGGCCTGATCTGACTGCTGAGGATGGGCAGGAAGAAAGAGGAGGTTGTTGCTGCAAGGCCATGTGTGGGTACAGAGCTGTGGGAAGCAGGGGATCTTTCACTGGTAGGAGGGGCAACTTGCCTGGTGGCTCTTGGGGCAATTGTTTTGAGGTAAGGGAAACACTTTTTATGTGCAACTGGCTTCTGGTTTAAAAAATGCAGTTCCAGCTTGGGCTTGGGGTCAGCTAGAAGTCCAGGAGCCCCAGGATGGCAAGCAGATGCCCATTCAGAGGAGTTACATGTGCAGACAATGTTGTATTTAAAGAGAGTGTTATACCAGCTTGGAATCAAATCACCAATGTCTTCAGTCATGAGTGAGGGATGGGACTACATGAACCTTTGCAGCCACTGGGAGAATGAGAGAAGTGCAGGGGTCATTTTGAGCTTGCAAAAGTCAGTGCAGCCTGGCTGTAAGGAGGGAGTGGGTTGGCAGAGTCTTTGACTTGCTTCTCTTGTTCTCTTTGGGTGTGAAAGTTGGGGGACAGTAACCCCTGCATAAGGCATGTATTTGCTGTGAAGGAAACCATGGCACAGTGAGCTCTTCTTTTCCTACAAAATGGTAGAAGAACTTGTAAGTTATTTGCTAAAGGAGAGTCATAGGATCTGCTGCCCAGCTGCTCCAGCAGCCAGCACTTCTCAGAGCAGGCCAATGAAGCTGAGGCAGCAGCATGGTGCCAGCGAGGTGTGTGTGCTTGTGTGGCTGCTGTTGCACGTGTGTGTGAGTGTGTGTGTGTGTGTGTGTCTGTGTGTGCACACAGGGGTAACAGGATGAGGGAAGACTGAGCCCTGAGCCAGTTTGTTGGGGGATTGTTTTTGTCTAACTTCACTTTGTACTTTGGCCTGCCATTCTGCCTTTGGGTTAAACAGAAAATTGGCTAGTGTCACTTGCAGAAGGGGGGCTTTAGCCTTTCTTGAAGGGCCATGTTGAGTTTGTTCAGTGGGTGAGAAAACTTTGACTCTCTAATGTACCCATTTAACTCCGTCCTTCCTTGACTTTTGCTTCTCTGTTCCCCTCTCCTCTTTATGACCCTTATTATTTTTCCATCCACAGCAAAACAGTTCACATCAAGGTAATTGATGATGAGGAATATGAAAAAACCAAGAATTTCTTCATTGAGCTGATGAGCCCCCGCATGGTGGATATGAGTTTACAGAAAGGTGTAGTACTGGCCCTGCAGACTAACATTAACGTTCTTTCCTCCTCTCTTCCATCTCCTTCCTCCTCTTCTCTTCCTCTGATGTCTCTCTGTCTCCAACTGCTCTGCCCTAAACACTGCTGTGCGCGCACACCGTGTCACATGGTACCCATGGGGTGGCATGGGGAGTGGTGCTGGGGCTGCTGAGAGAGGCAAAGTGGCAAGGGGAGGAGAGAGAGAAGGATGGAGAGCGGTTCTGCTTGTCCATATTTCTTTGGTGACTTGAGAGGAACCTTCTGCCACGCCCGCTGGAGGGCCCAAGCAAATTTTGTAGTGTCAGTGCGAAGATGCTGGCTAGAAACAAATCCAGCATCTCAGGAGATCATTGCCCAGCCTTAGTCCTATGGGTTGTCCCAGTCAGACCCGTGTTAGCAAAACACAAGAATTGAAGCCTGGCAGGGAAGCAGCTCTGTGACTTCTGAGAAGCAGGGCAAAGGCTGTGCAACCCCTGGTCTGGTTGTCACAGAGCAACTCTGGGAACAGGAGCTGAGGGCAAGGAAAAGCTAGTGCCCACTTTGGCTTGCCTGGGGGCTCACAGCAGCTGTGTGCATTGCAGAGGTACTGGAGGGAGCCAGATGAGCTGGCCTCAGGGGGAAGAGGCTAGACTGGCTCCAGTGCCAGGGCATTTCCTTTTGAGCCTTGGAGGCATTGTCCCATTGTGTCCCCTGTGAGGTCCCAGCAAAGCTGTCCATCCTTGGGAAGACTGCATCCTCATTTGAGGACAGGAGGATGAGGTAGATACTATCAAGGAGAGAAAGCAATAAGATGCGCCATGTTAAAAATGGGAGTTAGAGCCGTCAGCCTCTTTAGCAGCTGGTGGAGTTGTAGCCACTGGCAGAGACCTACCTTGCCCCACTGGGGGGTGTGTCTCTCTCTTCTCCTCAGGTTCCCAGCCCAGAGTCCTTGCAGGTTTATCATTAATCGTGAGGGTATTATTATTGTATTTAATATAAATGGTAAGAAGAAATTGGTCCTCCAGCTAAAACGCAGTGGGTAGCTCAGGGCGGTGGTCCCTGGTGCTTTTGAGGCAACTGATACCCTTTCCTTTACCATCTGACACTGAAAAAAACCGCGCCGCAGAAGTCGCCTTCCACTAACCATCAGCAAGGTCCTCCTCCCACTTTTCCCTCCCTCCTCACTCCCTTGCCAGCCCCCTCTGCCCCTAACACCCCCGCTCCCAAGGAGCCGCCGTGAGGATGCTGTGTCCGACAGGCAGGCCAACGCGCACCGCCCCAGCGGGAAGGGGCTGCGTGCCAGGAGCCCACGCCGCTGCCGCCGCTGCCGCCGCTGCCGCCTCGCCTCCAGCCAGCCAACCCGCTGTACACGGTTGTCTCTCTTGTTGTCCCTACAGGAAGACCATAAGGGTTAAGATAGTAGATGAGGAGGAATACGAAAGGCAGGAGAATTTCTTCATTGCCCTTGGTGAACCGCAATGGATGGAACGTGGAATATCAGGTGTGAGATCCTTTATGAAAAAAATGCAAAAAAGAAAAAAATCTGAATCAAGTATCCAAACCCCAAATCCAGAAAATATAACCTTCTTTCTCCTCCTTACCCTTCCTCCTTTTCTCTTCCTCCTGTAGAGGGATCGACTTTTACTCTTTGCCCTCCTGTATTCTTGCTCTTACCCTGTTCGGTGTCATCTCTGCCTTTAAGAGCCTAGCTTACTTCTGATCCTCCTTTTGTGCAATGCTTGAGTCTCAGAGGCTGTGTTATTTTGATTGGGTTTCCTTGTCTTGATCTGTTTTTTGTTATGAGCACACCTTTGCTGTTCTCCCTGCTCCTGCTTCTTTGCCAGGACCTCGGGGAATGCAAAAGGCAAGAGAAGGGTGTAATGCATGGCTGCCCCCTTCAGCTCCTCCTGTACTCCCCTGTCCTTCCCTCTGTTGTTGCCTCCAGTGGCACTGCTTTGGTGCTCTTGGGTCCCTATGAATTGTGGTGAAAAGTCCATAGGAGAAGAGAGAAGGTGTGAAGTAACTTGGCTTGCTTTTTTTTTTTTTTTAATGATTCTTCATGTCTTCCGTTTGATAACCGCTTTAATATGTCACAGACAGTCACAGTCTGTCATGCAGAGGGTATGAAGCTCTGCTGAGGTCCTACTTCAACAGCAGTGAGACCCAGGATCTCCCAGCAGAGCAGGATTCATAGGTGGAATAAACCCAGACTTACGGTTGTGTCTTGCCTACATCTATCTTTGTCCTTGTCCTTATATGTGTTTGACCCCTTTCTCACTGAGTCTTGCCACTGACTTCACTAGCTCTGTGGTGGCCTGGGAGGGCCAAGATTTAAACAGAGGCACTTTACAAAAGGGAATTCAAATCCACCTTCTGGGTGCCTGTTACAGATAGAGTGAGATGTGTGTGCCCACAGGCTTATTTTTGCTCTCAGGTGCTGCTGTCAGTGATGGGACACCTGGCCGCTGCCCATGCACTGCACAGCACAGCTTTCCCTTGCTGAAATGTCTTCTATTTCTTACCTCACCAGCACAGCAGCAGCCCTCTGTGGCCAGTCCAAACTCCCTAGACTGCTCTGTAGGATGTTCAGGATAGACACTGGCCATGTTAGTGTTTCAGTATTGCATAGCATCTATGGACTTGTAAAATGTAAACCCATATTTTAATTCTGCCATTTAATACAATGCAGCCCACAGGCAATGAGGGATATCAGGTTCCACTTTGTCAAGCATAGGCCCTCAGTTTTCACTGAGTTTTCAAGTCCAATTGCCCTTGAGCAGAAGCAGTGACCAACTTTGCCATACCCTATGGGAATATGTCCCAGCAACCAGTTGCCCTCCAGGGTAAAGATGTGAGTATGGCTTCTAGCTAGAAGTTATCTGGCCTCAACTTGTAGCCACTAGTTATTTTACTACTTTTTTCCATCATATAAAAGAACTATATAATGCCACAGTTTCCATGTAGGTATCTGTTCACTACACCCACATTACGCTCAGATTTCTTCTTGGGCATTGTGAAGGCCAGATGTTCAGTCCTGGATGAAAGTCTTCAGTCCTAGAACCACACTGGGGTCTCCTCTCCACATGTGTCCCTTCCCATCCATGGGTCTCCCACCTCCATCTCAACAGGTCCAGGAGGAAAATCACAGGCCCCTGGCTTTTTCCTGTTTATGCACTTGGCAGCTTGGAGCAACACAGTGAATTTTTTCTCAGCTGTCTGTTCTCTGTGAATCCTGCATCCTTTTCTGAACAATGAGCAGAATCAGAATACAGAGTCAGAAATGGGCTGTTTTTATGAAGTCCCACATTTCTTTTTCCTACACAGGTCACGTTGCATCTGGCTGAATAAGAGCAAGTGTTTGAAAAACTCCAAATGGCCCCTGAAGTGGACCAGTTGTAAAACATCCTCATTATTACTAGGACTACAGAGCCAGTTTGCTGTATCAAACATCTCTTATTTACATCTATATCAGCTCTAGTCAGTGTGATTGTCTGATTTGCAACAGGCAGAGAAGAGGCTGAACTAAATTGATCTGCAGCACAGAGCCTGCAGGCCAGGAGGTGAGGGCACACCTTTGGACAGACCCTCTTTTGCCTGGAGGTAGTAAAGGAGCATGCCAGGGAGGAGACTGCAGGGCCTCATTAGAGAAAAGTTAGTGAGAGCACCATGGTTTTAAAGTCTAAGAGGCAGGAAATTAAACTGCATTTGTAAATGTTGCTGGCACAAGGTGGCACAATCGCTACACTAAATCCAGGGCATCTGGAAAGATCCCCAGCTCCGTAGTGCTGCACTTTGTGGCATCTCCGATGAACCTACCTTGTGCCTGGCATGAACAATGAGGAGCTACGTGAGGCTTTCCCATAGAGAGCATTGTGAACGATCAAGAGCAGATGCTGTGGCCAGCAGCTTCACAGAATTCACGCATGAGCAGCTGGCTCCCGGCGGAGAGGAGGCAGCCCGGGCCATGCACGGGCTTGCACATGCTCGGGCATCGTGCGACGTGCCGTGCGGCTTTGGGAAGGGATGCTGGTGCTGACTCCCGCACACGTGTTCCTGCCAGCATCACGCAGGTGCTGCCACAGTGCCCAGACAGGGAAAATCCCACACCACAGTCACCTAGCGGGGACTTCGCTGGGTTTTGTTTGTGGGGATGGAGGTACCCCCATGTGACTCACACGGCAAGGGCAAAGCAGAGCTCCTGCTTCTCCTTGGGGCCCAAGCCCAGTAGCTTTTGAGGTAGAGCCTCTCTAGGTTTTGGCCACTCATGCATTTGTTCCCAGTGCTGTGAAAGACGTGGTTTTCTTGACACTTCTGAGTGTGAACTCGTTTTGTTGTTACTCCTCACTTAGCTGTATCACACTGAGCCTGTGCCTGAGGAGCTGTAGGAGGATTGATGCTCTCAGCTATTTGCAGCATCTTCAGAACCTCTCCTGGCTCCTCTGGAAGCAGGGTGGCCTTGGGCACCTCAGATGAACGGCAGTCATGTTTGGAAGTAATCTGCAGTCTGGGTCATACGGAGACATCCAGTTGTGCCTGCACTACCATAGCTTTGCACTGAGGGCCTGCACCTGGCCCAGGACCTCTCCATACAGAGGGCAGCTCCTAGCTTACCTTAGGAATACAGACTAGGTGGCAGTGATGAAATCAGGGGTGAAATGTTCCCTGAAGTGATGGCAGAGCTGATGACAGGGAGAAGTAGTATGTGCTTTTCAAACCAGCCTGGGGCAGAGCTTGAGTGGTCTATTTTGGGAACTTGCAGAACTTGGTCCAAAGCCTGGTGCTATTCAGACAGACCCAGTGTGCTGTCCCTGAGGGTACCCACACTGCTGCAGGCTGCGGTGTCAGAGGTTCCTGGCAGACATGCAGTGGAGGAGGATGGCAGGTGGGAGCAGGGCTTGCTGCCACATGGTTGACTTGCATTACTGTCTGTGATGTCCTGTACATCTGCCAATACAAAGCAGTCACCTCCAGTCAAGCGAATTTCTCCTTGGCCCTGATCAGAGCTGTGGGGCACAGGGGTCTCCAGGAGAGTCTCTGTGAGGGCCAGAATTCATCCTATTGCTCTTGCTCTCTGCACCTGCTAGCACCTTACTGGTGGAAAAACCATCTCTACTCAGAAGTGTTCCTTTGGTGGTCCAAACACAAATGCCTGTCTTCAGGTTGACCATGGGCTGCAGAATGCAGAACAGGCACGGATACAGCCTTTGAACGGGAACATTTTTCATCGTCCTCACTTACATCAGTTGCATCAGTTATGCTGCTTTGAGCCTTGGGACACTCAGTTGTTATCCCTTGCTGTAAGGAGAGCTGACCACTTACTCCTGCTACATAAATGCTACATCTACTTTGTCTTGCGGGTCATCTGTTCTTTTTCACCAACCAGTTTCTGCAGCTAGAGTTTTTCAAAGTCCTTCTGATCATCCAAACAAATCACATCAAGGAGTTTTACTATAGCAGCTCTTTTTGTTGATGTGCTCCAATAATTCAAAGAGATGAGAACAGATCTGAGATTGGTATCTTGCCAGCCTGGCCTGTGATGACGACCAGTACTGACTCAGTAGTGGCATATCAGATGCACAGAGTACTGGCAAAGATGGTGCTTCCTGCAAGTTTGTTCTATCTGAGTGAATGAGTAAAAAAGAAATCAAAGACAGAGACTCACATTCTTTGCTTGGCCAGGATGGTAAATATTGCTTTTCTCTATCCTCCTGTCCATTTCCCAGGTTTTCTGACTTTTTCTGTCCTCCTCATTGTTAAGAAATTATTCTTCAAATCCTTCTTGTCTCACCTTTCTTCCATATACAAAGTCATGCAAACTGAATCCCTGTTTACTGAGTGCTGCAGGGTTTTGAAACTTCCCTGCACCCTGAACCACATCCTTTTGTCAGCACCTTTTTAAAGGGTTCTTGCAGGGAAATGAGTCTCCTCCTTTATGACGAGATGCTGTCTGTTGGTTTGACTCTTGCTCTTATAGCAACTCTGCTATTGTGTCAGCTCACAATTCAGAATGCGGATTTTACTGCTGTCCCAGCAAGATTTTGGAGTAATAATTTCTTCATATGTCAGCTTTCACACTTTTTCCATAGCCCTGGGTTACAGGAGAAAAACTTGCTTTGCGTTCCCTGGATGAAGTTGCTCTTCTGCTTAAATTGTGGCTAATCTTGGTGTTGATATAGCCTGAATGGCAAGTGAGGCTACTTTGGAAGATTTCACTTGATTGCAGATAATGGTGCAAATGACATTTGGAAAAATATGTTACGTGAAGGTTACTGGGAATCAGCTTGTGAGAATTCAGCTCATGGCACTGTGGTGGAAGATTCAACCTCAGGGCTGATGCTTGAAGGCTGAGTCTTGAGGGTTATGTTTCGTAAAAGGGACTGACAACCTTCATGTGAAGTTTTGCTTCAGAAAGCGTGTCTCCCACAAGATACAGCTTTGCTGGAAATGGGAGTACAGATGGCTGGCAAACACTATTAACAGCTGTTTGGGAGGATTTTGTCTGAAGTCTTCTCAGCTCTCCCAGCATAGAGTCAACTGGTGCAGATAAATCTCATAGCACATCTCCTTCTAATCAAGTATCAGCACCTCTGATGGGAAAGCTTTGTGCCCAGAGGGAAGATGTGACTGGGAGTCACAGACGAAGGATTAAACTGCAAAGAAGGAAGGATTCCCAGCTTGAATTGATCCATCAAGTTATTGATATCAAAATATTGATGAAATTATTTGACTTAGTACAAAGATCCATACCTGTTTAAGATAAGCTGTATTGATACATGTGCTGCAGTTTTCTGAAGTATGAACAGATGCTAAGAAACTCCTTCTTCATCAACTCCATCAGCTACTGATGAGAATAGCAAAAAAATGTCAGATTGCTGTTACCTCAGTCCCTCAAGGTTTAATAATTTGTTCACAGCTCTGTGATTAGACTTGCTGATTCTCTTGGTGGAGAAGAGTTTCCTGGAGTCTGCAAGAGCTTTGCTATTGACTTCAATAATCGTAACACTCAGGTTAATGCTGCAAAATCTCTTTGTTTAGCCTATAAAAAGCCCCATGCTTACGTCTCTTCACAATCTATTAGGGAAACAGTTTACTCACCTTTGTGAGCAAATCTGGAGGCAGAGCCTGTAGACAGTTACATCTGGAAGATGAAGGATCATTATCTCTTTGGGGAAGTGAGCCTGTGTTTCATACGGTCACTTCTTGGTCAGCTTTGAGTGCGCAGGGGATGGAGGCAGTGTATTCTCTTTGCCTTTGGCATCCTGTGACTTCCCTGCTGTGTGACTGAGAGTCTCCTCAAAATTCATCCTCCCCTCCCTCATTTCAACTCACTCTCTAAATCCCAGGCCTTTAACGAGGATCCTCTTATCTACACAGTGGCATCTCTGAGTCTTTAGGGATACTGATTAGAAAAGATTTATGTTAATGAAGAATGAGTCCAGAATAAAACATGCAGCATAGTCAAATCTCTCAGTGAGGTAAACAGCAAAGTATTTCACTGTTCAGAAAAAGGCTAGGAAACACATATAACACATCAGGTTGCTGTGAAGATAGGATTGGTGGATTGCTGGTCTTCTTCAATCCCAAGCCTGGTTCTTCTTGCTTTAAGCTTTTTGGAGTTAACGCAGGAGTTAATGAAATTCCTGATCTGTAATCTACACCAACATACATGTCACAGCAGAATTTGACCTCCAAGTGTACCAAACCCATGCAGATTAAATGGCTTAGTAAATAGATTTTTAGCAGCTTTTTTAAATTCAGGTCTAAATTGTCCATTTTCAGGGGTGGCAAGGGAAGCAGAGTTCATGCATGCAATTTTGACTTCACCTAGTCAAAACCAAGCCTTCAGGGCAGAGAAACCCCAGTGAAGGAGGCAGGGATCCAGAGCTAAAGGCTTTGGGTCCTCCTGGGTGAATCAGCATTACAGCCCCCTTATCTGCAGGCACACGTGTTTGTCCACAGTCAAACCATGCAAGGATTAGGTAAGGGATACATGGACTGCTATTTTGGATTGGGCTATGGAGCTAATTTTAGCAGTTCCCTGTAAGAGTACACATGTTAAGCCTCTGAGACTACCTGAGATGCCAGGAGCAGTGAGGTGGCCTGGCTTGGCCCCGTAAGGAGCGTGATGTGCAGAGCAGCAGTGCAGGAGAGGGAGAGGTGCCCTGGGGAAGACTGGAGGGATGCAGCCCAGGCTGGGGAGAGTGGAGAGAGGCTTGTGGGATGGGAACAGCACGGAGGCCATCACTGAAGCTGGTACAGGTACAGCATCCCCAGATGGGCTGTCAGGAAACATTACGGGTCAGGGCTAAGGGCACATTAGCAGATGTGTGTGCAGGAAGAAAGCTTTAGTCCGTGAAATCATTTTCTTGCTTGCATGCACAGCATTCACTCAGAAATATAAAGATAAAATAATCCCTTGGCTTTCTGCATGCTGTATTCTTGATGTTTCATTCATAGCTTTATAGGCTTCTTCAAATATTCATGTATCATATCATAAGTGAAAGGGAGAAAAATTGTTCTTTTTCAGGCAAGCAAATGGGGAAAAAAATAAACTCAAATCCCAGAGCAGTATAATAACAGTTTTAAAAAACATGAGGAACCAACATTTTTTTTAATAGCCACAGTAGCTTAGGGTCCCAGTAATATTTCATTATATTTTATTTGAACACCAAATCAACTCATTGTAGTAATGCTTGTAATTGCAAAAGGCAAATTAAATTTCTGTACATTGTCTGGAGAACCAGAAGGCCATGAACCAGTAAGGAGGTCACGTGACAGCATGAACTGCAGCAGGACAGACCTACAAGGAAACTCCAGATTTATGCTACCAGGGATGCTGATGAGGCTGTTGGAGACTTCAAGGAGAAGTGTGTAGATGACAGGAGGTGGTGCAGTAAGAGCAAACATCCCATTGCATCTTGTGGCTCAGTGGGACTGTACTTAAAGCAGAATGTACTTACAAATAATTTCCCAAAGTTTTTGACTCTCAAAAGGAATTGACCTTGAAACAGAAGAAATGCTCAGTAAGGATCGTCTTCATATCACCTTTTACTGTGCCTCTACCTGCCTGCATGGACAAGGGAGATCTCTTGGATTGCCACAGTTCTTCCAGCTGGGGAGAGGGATCAGTGGATGAAGATCTTGACTGGGTCAGTGTCTCTCTGCAGACTGCTGGGAAAGCTGTGCCCATGGTTGCTGCTCAACAGAGCAAGGAAGTGACTGGGTGTCAGGACTCAGGATTAGTTGCCCTGGCTCTGCCATGGATGTGCTGTGCAACCTTTGATAAATTGCTTAGGAAATCACTTTCAAATGGCACAGATACAATTGGGTGCATCTGTACAAAAGTGCCTGTTTTTCAGAGGCCCGAACCGGCAAGTCTGGGAAAATTAGCACTTTTGGACTCCATCCCACCTCTGAGTTTGCAAAATGTTCCCTTTAGCTTCTTTTTGCTTGCTTCACCATCTGTCAAATAGGGCTGTTAATACTGACTCTGTACACAGTTTTAAGCTTCTGAGACTAAAAGTGCATGATAATAAGTGTTAGTAATTACAATACTGTCATCACACACGCAACCAAGTCTTCAGGGATTGGTGTGCTGTTTGAAAGACAAGTAGAAATTAAAGCTAAGGCACAGACTTGGGGCTTGGCCCCTCTCAAAGAACGTTTGAGATTTTTGCTATATGGATTCTGCTGTAGCTGGTTTGATGCCTGGATGTAAGCTGTGCTGTCTGTGGGTTACACTTAAGAGGAATCCAGCCAGATGTTTCTTTGTGACAGCTCTGGGGAGTGGGGAAATCAAGAGAAGAGAGAGTCAGGGGGTCACTGCCCAAGGGGGCTGGGCTGTGTCTGTATGGAAAGCCAGGGTAAGGTCATCCCTTGCAAGAACCTTCGCCCCTTTCTCCTCTTTTCCTCCCACCTCAAATCTCAGAGGACCATGCAGTCACATTTCCTGACAGGCAGTTGCATCTCACTATGGTGGCGTTGCATGGCCCGTGTCCATGCAGCACTGTCAGGCAGACCAGCAATTTGGAACAAAGAGATCCAGGAGGACTCAAGCAGTGATGCTCTGTATGTGCCTATGCTCCCCTATGCACCCTGACCCTCTGAAAGTGGTACCTGTGAGGTGTGGGATAGGTGTAGGTGAGCCAGGGCATCATCCTGAGGGATGATGCATGGCTGTGTTACCCCCTGCCCCTTTTGACACTGGAGGCCATCTGTTTTATCAATGCCTCCCTCTGATGCTGCTCTTCTCAATGAGCTGCCCATCACCTTCTCTTCTCAATACCTACAAGTTTATTGGGGGTCCTCAGTTGTGCCAAGCCCCACCACAACCACACATACCTGGCTTAAGAGGGGGCACCTCCCATGCCTTTGGGTCAGTTTGGGTTGTGCCAGGCCCCAGTGGCCAGTATAACCGCCCTCCTTCCCCCCTTTCCCTTTCCCTCCTTGCCACTTACCCCCAGCTGCATCTCATCCCTTTGCCTTTGTTGTGGGGGAAGGGGTGACTTTGGGGAGCCAGTGCCGTGGTGCTCACTGGAGCACCCCAGTCTCCTCTCCATCTTGCTGCTGTGGTGTCTGCTCCCCAGCCTGTGCCCAACATGCAGCCCCGGTGAGCTCGCACGCTGCCTTGCACCATGTCCATTGCTCACTGACAGCCTTCATCTGCAAAACAGCTTTTTCCCATTGGATATTAACTTTTTCCCTCTTTTTCTTTTCTCTCTCTGTCTTTCTTATGTTCTTCTCTCACCACAGCCCTACTGCTCACGCAAGGTAAGTGTTTTTTCTCCTTTCCTCTGGCTGCTCTGGCTCTCTTCTTGTCCCTTTTGGTCAGACCCCCCTTGTTTTTGTTCGTTGTGTTGTAGACAACCCCAGCCCATGGTGTTTGTGTCTAGCATGAGCTAGTTAAGAGCAGTACAATTAAGAAAATAGCAGTGATTGACTGACATCTAAGCATTTCCCATATTCCAGATTTTTCCTTGCAGTTTGAGGGAAATGATCCAGACAGAGTTGCAAAGCATCACATGCAGCTATGCCTGGTCTGAAACTGTGACTCAAGCCTCTCTTTAGGCAACTCTGGTGCTTGGGTTGTGCTGATGCGCTGGGGAAGATGGGGATTTCTGCAGGGAGATGGCATTTCTGCAGTGTTGCCTGAGGTGGGCAAGGGTACGAGGTTGTGCGGATGTCTCCTTCCCATGGAGGGTCCCATGTCACCCCTCAGTGCCTTCACCTGTGTGCCCTCCACATCCCATCCTTGGGGGTCCCCGGGGTGTGCCCAGCACCAGAGCAGTGCTACCAGAATATGATCAGCACCAGCACTGTTTCCCTCCTCACCCTCAGCTCTGGTTCTGCACTCTGCATCTCCTGTCCCTGTGTCAGGATTTCATGTGTATTAATACAGAGGCCCTCCTCCTTGCCTGAAATCCCCATTACACTGGTCTGTCTTTATCCCACTGTGGTGCGATGTACGCCTCCTGTATTGTTGTTATTCCTTCAATTCCAGATGTGATTACTGTGGAATTTCCACTAAAGAAGCATGTCTTGAAAGGTAAGGGTGGGCATGCAGGGCGCAGACAGGAGCTCGAAATCCCACAGGTTTGCAAGCAGAGCTGAAAACCAAAGCATTCATGATGTCTGAGCTGTGCTGCAAATCAAAGGAGAAGCGTCCGCCACGCAGGCTTCAGTCTGACCCCTTCTCGAAGGATGCCAAATCTGCTGCACAGGGGATGTCCTGAGCTCGTTGGCTATTGGACTAATTAGAAAATTGCTAGTGGCAGGCAGAAATCCCCAGCTCTCCAAATACCAGCTTAGGGTGTTCATGGAGAACTCCTCGGAATGGTTTGGACAGTTTCCTTTGTTACCTCTTCAGATCCGTGAGGACTGGAAATAAGTTGAGCACTGCCTCCTTCCCAGTAATTTCATTGCTTTAATTCAGTAGCTGTCTAATTTGATCAGAACCCCAGGAATCAAGTAATTTCTATTAAAATAACTTAAGTTTCCTCCCTCTGTTTTGATCCAGCCTGATTGCTTTTGGCAGCTGTTATCGAAGAACTTGGTTATCAGCTATGAAAAGTTACTTTTCAGTTCATAAGGGAGAGCCTCCTCTCTGTCTGGTGAGGGGTCCCCGGGGTGCCCCCCTTGCCGAGCTGCCTCAGGGTGCCCTCTGTGCACGTGACCCATGTTGGGCTTGCGGTGCTTGGCCCCCACACGTGCTTCAGTGCAGCAGCAGGCCAGCAATCAGGCACGTGCTGGAGTGTCACTCAGCAGCAATCACGGCTAATCAGTGGGGAGAGAAGCGACGTCCTCGTTTAGTCCATGTCATGTTAGATTTAGGTTATACAGGCGTACGGGAATCTTTGTTTAAAAACTGCATTATTGAACGTTTCAGTGGAATCCATTGGTCCCACGCCTCGTCCCTTGCCTCCTGGAGCTGCTTGCACTGCTCTTCCTGGCCAGCATCCCATTCCTGGGGATGTGTCCCTGGGACTGCTGGGTGCCCTGGCTCTCCTCTGCAGCCCTGGGGCATTCCCTTCCCATGGCACTGCTTTGGCAGCCCCTGCAGGGCCAGCAGCTGCACAGCCCCCGCTCATGAGAGTGATCCCTTCTCTTCACAGAGAGTGTGGGTGCCCTGATGGATGAGCCCAAGTGACAATGCCTCTCTTATCCCAAGAGCTCTTACCTGGGGAGAAATGAGGGATCCTGACTTTGATCCCCTGGCCTTGCAGGGCCTTCCCAAGGAAAACAGGGCTGTGAATTTTACACAGTGTGAAGTAACTGGCCAGGGCACTGATTCTGCTCATCATTTATTTCTTCCAAATTTGTTTTCTCTCTGAGCCAGACTTGCAAGGCCATGCAACGCTTGGCCATGTGTCCAACACCAACTGTTCAGGCTTCAGAGTAGTATGGGATAGCTGTGGAGAGACTTGAGAGTCTGAGGATTTTTTTTAATCTTCTCTTTTGACACTGGCAATGATCTCTTTATTATATCTCTCTTATTATTTCTCTCTATATTGTTTATACAGAGAAATACTTGATACCAAAGTGCTAAGGTACCCCAGTTGCCCCTGCCTTTGCCAGCAGTGGAAGAGCTGCTCTGAAGGTCTTTCCAGCCTTTGCAAAAGTCACTGAAAGCTTGAGCACAGCCTTTGCTTTAAAGTTCTTGGGCTCAAGTGATCTAGATCTTTAAAGGGCTGTGGAATTATCTAAATGGTAGATACTTCAATATCATAATTTCTATATATTCATCCAGTTCAGAGAAAATATTTCTAAATATGTTTCTTTATTTATGCATTCAAACTCCCATGTCCACTTTGCAGTGGGAAAGACTGAGGAGCAGAGATGTCAGTTGTCTGGCCAGTCGGGGATGGTTATGTCAGCAGCAATCTCAAGGCAGAGCCAGGAGTGGAATAATGCTCAGTTCCCAGCCCTGTGCCTTAGCCTCCCTCTCATGAATTTGCAGCATTTCCCAGTTAGCATTAAGGAACGCTGGGACACATATACAGGATGTATCATGTCTCAAAAATAGCTTTCAGGGCTAAGTAAGCAGATTCCTTACATTTTAGAAGGCAGCCTAGGCTGCTAGTGCTTGTATGTGGGCAAGTACTTCCGTAAAGGGCATATCCATATGCTAATCCCAAAGCCAGTGTGTCTTTTAGCCAGAGGTCTTCCCCATTTGTGACTGACAGCTTAACAGTGCTCTGGAGAGACAAACTCATTCATGCTCACTGTTTGCTTTGTTTAGCCAGGATTATATCTTATTAAGCCACAACAAAAAAAGAACCCCCTTTTAATTGTTGTTTTAATTTCTTCCTAGCAGCATAGCCCCCAAAAGGGGTGACCTTCATGCAGATACATGCCCACTCCAGAAATGGATGGAGACAAGACAGCTCGAGGAGTGTGAAATGGCCTTCATAGCAATTTTTCATGAATACATTGCTGGTTTTAGTCCAATTTATTCAGCAAGCGTCAGGGAATACAAACTGGTCCATGGTTGTTTGGTAGTCTTGCAGCATTGCCTAGGTGATGAGTATCTACCTCTCTGATGGTGTTACAGGGCCTTCCCATTGCCTGCTTCAGCACAAAAGATGCAGTGGCCAGATTACACCATAGAAATAGACTTCATCTAACTTTGATTTATAATGTGTCCAGGAGGCCACAGGCAGTGTCTAGTTCCTGTTTGATCCTCCCCCAGTCCATAGGAGGTTGAGTGGGGCAAGCAGTGCACGCTGTGGGAACACAGCTCAGTGCTCCCCTTTCCTTGGAAGAAATACAAGGAGGAGGGGATATGCTTACAGTATTTTGAGCCCAAGAAATGGCCTGTCATGTGCAGGTCTTGCAGATCACTGCAGCTCAAGTCCTGGGGTAGCCCTGCAAATGTAAGTTGAGAGAGACGGACTGAGACAGACGTGGGGTGAAAGCTGAGCAGTGAGCGTGGCATGGTCGGGCCCAGGGCTGCAGAGCACAGCAGTGGCAGAACCATAACCAGGAGCTGTTCAGCCCCCTTGTCTGTCGTAGCTTTAAGGGTCTGAGCAAAGCAGAATGAGAGCATGGAGCAGTTTATCCGAGAACCTCTCTTTGCTTCCTGCACACTCCAGCACCTTGTGGGTATCAGCTGTTGCTACAGCCCAAGCAAAAGCATACTTCATCCTCATTCCTCCCACCTAGCCTTTGATTTTACCAGACCTGTTGTCTCACCTGCTTGCAGCATATTCTCTCTAACTCTTTGGCTCCCTGGTACCAGGAGCAGGGTACCTTGGTGCAGCAGCTGGCACAACAGCCCCAGCTTGCCTGGCTTCAGCAGCCTGTGTGTGCTCCTTCAGCCCAGAGAGGTTCCTAACACTCAATGGTAGCACATATCTAGGTGCCAGAGCAGACAGGGTCTAGGGGAGCCCTCTCTGGCCACATTCTCCTTCCCAGGGAGGAGGTAGAGGCAGCCCAGAAGGTCCTAGCAAACTCTGTTCTCGATAAGCACAGCCAGACCTTATCAGGCTTAATTGGAGTTGACAGCAGGGAGTCCAGGGTGCAATCCGCATTGAAAAGTAGGTACTGATGCAGATACAAACAGAAATCAGGCTAGTTAATAATTAACCTGCAGCTTGGCAGCATTCACCTTGACAGACTTGACCTTCCAAATTAAAATCTGTCTCCTAACACACAAACTCCCCCATCCTCACTCCCCCTTACTTTTTGTTTTATTTATCTCAGCCCTTGGTAGTCTTCTTTGCAGGCTACCACACTGGGGTGATGCGTGACGCACCTCCCAGACGTCCTGTCGCTGCTTCTTGGAGGAGCCCTCCAAGACCCCAGCCCTACACCAGACTCTTTGGGAGCATATTCCATGCTTGCTGCTGGGATAGCAACCTCCTGCAGCTCTCCAGGCAGGCTGGTACACCCTGGCTGTAGTGTTTCCTTGAAATGCAGGAGCATTGGGATTGTTCTCTGCCACTGGGTTGTTGCAAGATTTTATTCCTTCTCAGCTGTTGGGTCAGTACACACAGGCTCAACTCAGCCCTCAGCATCCCATTGAAACAGGCAGACCCAACAGGCCTGGAGCAGGCTTAGGATGAGATCTGGTGTTTTGCAGAGGTTGACACTGATTTCTGCCACAAGATGCTCACGTGTCCTAAACAGTAGGTGGGCAGAATTGGTGGAATCATGTAGGTGCTTCGTATCACTCTTTGAAGGTGCTTAGCTCCCTGCCTTAACTGTATGGCAAGTATAGGTTTGGGAAAAAAATATCAGCCGGGCTCCTACATTTGTCCTTCCTGCCACTGCCTTAATTTCAGAGGACAGTCAGCAGCCTGGTATTTAACACCTATGGGTCGCTTGCATGAGTGCATTGAGCAAGATCCAGCACAGTACTGACATGGGAGTCTTGTGTTCTTCTCCTGTATTAGGATGGAGCTTCAGTGAAAATACAATGGCAGATTAAATGTTTTCAGATGCACCTTTGAAATTTGTTAGGTTTCTGTGCTTTGCTTTTCTGTTGCACATTCACAAATGTGACTGCATTTTAATGAGACATTAAGGAATTACCTCCTTTCTTCCTTATCCAGAAAGTTCCACTGTTAACATTTCTATGAGGTACCCATTTGGACATGCTCCCCATGCCTGTTCTCCTGTGGTTTGCTTGCAGCTGACATTGAAGGACTTAGCTTGGCAGTCGTGTTCAATCATCTGTCCCCACAGGATGCCCTTGACGTGCCTTCTTTGGTGCCCGTGTTCTGCCTGCGCCCCAGTTCACTGTACACATGGCAGAGGAGATGACATCAGGGCCTCCATTATTCATGTGCTGTCAGTGGACTGAAGGTCTCCATTGCTGGTCAGCTTGTCTCTTCACTCCAAGTGGCTTACCTAGGGCTTGAAGGTGCCTCTGCTGGCACGTACTCTGCTAGCAAGGTGCCTTCTGGAATAGCAGGACTCCCACCACGTTCACTTTGTGGGGTGGCTGGTCCCATGCTCATGCTAGCATTCAGTCCCTAGGCTGACAAACATGTCACTCTTGGACATGGTTGTGTTGCTTGATTTACTCTAAGAGCTGTTTGGCAAGTGATTGCCTTGCTTGTTGAATCAATAGGTGATCCACAGGTGGCTTGCAGAGATAACAAAGCCACGTGCTAGAAAAGGTGCAAGGTCCTGTGAACACAGGAATTCCCATGCAGCCTGCCCAACAGCCCTGGATGTGGCACACACCAAGAAGAAATGCGGGAGATCTTCCTCCTCACGGAGGGATTCAGATCTTGCCCTGTCCTGCCTGATGCAAGTATATAAACTAGTATAAACAAGATGCCAGGTTCTGGGATGAAGCTGTGTTGGATACCATTTCCTGTGGAGATCAGAAAGCTTGCTGCACTGCATGTGCCTAGAGACCTGCCTGCAGTTCAGCCTTGCCTAGAGGCATAACATTTACGTGAGGCTCTGTGTTCTCTTACCATGGCAAAAGCTTTTGTCAAATCAGTTAGTTTGGGGACTGAGGTTTCATTGCATCATTTCTCCTGGAGTTGTTAAGCTGAGGAAATTCTTCCTGATATTCCCTATTTCCAGAGCATCTTCTCAGATTCCAGACATTTGCTTTCTGCGCTCTGCAGCTGCAGCCAGTGGACAGGAGCCTAAGGGACTGTGCCGCCAACTGTGACCGCAGCTTTTCAGATGTAGTTGTTCCAGGGAAGGTTGTAGTGAGTCAGACTGTCACCAAGTCTGGGCTTTGCAACCCTGCTGGGGTGGCTGTAATGCTTTTGCTCAGTTCTGTATTGTTAGCACGTCAGCATAAGCTCAGCTCATCTGCCAAGCTGGGCTTTGTGGAGCTGAGGGTGCCTTCGCCCCTGACCTTCAGGTTATGGGGAGTTCAGACAGAAGCAAAGACACGTTGTATGTGCTGTGGCTACTGATGTGTGAGCACGTGCATTTTCATCGATGGACACAGCTTGTCATCTTCACACACTTCCAGCTAGAGCAAGAGACTGGACTTTCTTGTTCTGTGTCTTAGAAAAAGAGATGTATATTGTATCTGACTCCTTGTTCCAGTGAATGTAAGTACCTTGAATCTTGTTCTTGATAATCATCATGCCTCCAAGTGTAGTGTAAAGCAGAAAATTTCATAGAATCATGAAATCATAGAATTGTTAAGGTTGGAAAAGACCTCCAAGATCACTGAGTCTAACCTTAGACCAAACAGCATCATGTCAACCATAGCACTAAGTGCCACATTCAGTTGTTTCTTATCTCTTCAGGGATGGTGACTCCACCACCTTCCTGGGCAGCCCATTCCAATGCTTAATTACTCTTTCAGTGAAAAAGTGTGCCCCCTGCATCCCCCAGCATCCTGCATTGCCCTTCTTCTTCTCCTCCAGGTGCTGTGCTCCTCTGCGTCTGTAATTTTTTCCTAAACTTGTGGGGCTTCCTAAATCCAGACAATGCTGTCTTGGAGCTGGGCAGTGATGGTTTTGATGTACATCATTGATTTCAAATGATGGATGCAATTTTTCTGTTTCTGTGATGGCTTATAATAATGTCCCCTGCCACAGGAGTTATATGTTTTATAAACTCTGAAGGTCTTGCAAGGCTCTCAGTCTTTCCAGTCAATCTAGCCAGGCAGATGAAGAGAGAAGTCAGAGTTTATAAACAGATTTCACCAGGACTGCATAATTTCTATGTGTGACTTTTAGTGTGAAGTATGATATCCAGTATCTGCTGGAGTACACATGGAACTAATCACACTGAGGCACTACCTGGGCATTTGTAATCTCTGCAGAAAACCTCAGGTAACATCTGACCCACTGCTTAGCCAGAACAAGATGCTCTGCCTTTGTGATATGCCCTCCCAGGTCCTAAAGAGCTCCAGCTTCCATTCCCTGGCTCTGCTGGGCCCTGTATTGCAGCTTGTACACCCTGACTGGTCAGGCACAGAGCCAGGGGAAGCCCAGCCCCTGTCTTGGAGATGATAGTTTTACAGAGAGCCCATCAGCATGTGCCTGCACTTAGGCATGTGGGTGGAAGAGTAGACCTGGGCACGCCTAGGGACACTGCCAGGGCACCCTTCCAGCTGGTTGGGATGCTCCTTCCCATCTGGGCAACCGGAACCCTCTTGAGGCGCCTTGCTGGGTTAGCTGGGTCATCAGCAAGATTGAGCCTGACACAGGGTCATCTCAGCATGCTGCTGACCTGGGGTCCTGGTTTAGTTTCCTTCAGCAGAAACTAAATATAGAATTACAGAATGGAATATGTTGGAAGGAGCCTTAAAGATGACCTGCTTTCAACCCCACTCCCATGGGACACTTTTCCCTAGGTTGCTTAAACACCACATCCAACTTGGTCTTGAACTTCCAGGGACAGGACATTCACATCTTCTCTGGACAACCTGTTCAAGTGTCTTAGCACCCTCACAGTATTATGAAAGGCAAAAAACTACTTGTTTCGTGACTTACTTCTTGTTCATTTTTCCAATTCATGTGTGGTTTGCATGTGGTTGTGACTGTGTGTGTCTTAAGTGTTAGATCAACTGAGTGGCACAAGGAGCCAACCATGATTTTCTACTCAAAGGGGAAAAAACGGCTCTGTCTCTTGTTCATTCAATTCAGGAAGCACATCAGGGTGTTAGAAATGTCTTAAAGGGCACTTCTGCCAAATGGCAGAATGGTTTGTTACCTCAGTCTCCCCAAAAGTGTGGCTGCTGCAGGAGTGGTGGGAGAGTGTGTGTCAACTGTGAGCACCAATGCAGACTGAAGAAACATTCAAGGGTCTTTTTGTTAATGAATTAAAAACATGTTGTTAATAAATTAAAAACAGTGTTCTTGGTGACTGATATTCAGAAATCTTGGTCCTTTGTTTCTGTGGTCCAACACTCCACCACTGCTCCCCAAACTACTGTGTGAACTTAGCAAGCTGTGAGGGGGCTGCAGAAGCCCATGCTCAGGCCCTGCAGACAAGCCCCCATGGTGCCCTGGGGGTCCAGGGCTGCTGTCCACAGCTTGGTGTTGGTCTTGCTTTCTTCCACAGAGGTGGCTGAGAGGAAGATGACAGTTGAAGAGGAGGAAGCCAAGAGAATTGCAGAGATGGGCAAACCAATACTCGGCGAGCACCCCAAACTGGAAGTCATCATTGAGGAGTCCTATGAGTTCAAGGTCAGTAGGTGTCCTAGGAATCCTCCAGGAGGGGAAAGCCATGTGGCACTGTCAAGCAGCCTTGGAGAGCAGGACTGAGGGGGCAGCATGTGTAGGGAAAGGGCTGTTGAGAGAGGAAAAGAAGTATGTAATGCAGTAAAGGGTGGGGGAAGTCTACAAGAAATGTCAAAAGTAGCAGTTGCTGGTTGGTGGGGGTGGAGGGAGAACGGCAAGAAGGCCCTGCTGGAAGCAGAAGAAGCCAGTGGGCAGGAGGATGCAGGAGCAAAGCTGTCTCTGGTGAGGCAGGGTTGAGGGAAGAAGGAACCTTATCAGGATTGAGGTGTGGCAAACAAGCTGGCTCTGGTGAGGTTTGGATCAGCCGGTCCAGGGGGTCCAGGGAGAAGGTGGGCTCAACCCGAGTCATGGCCTAATCTAGCTGGTAGGAGAGTGCTTGTGACACTTCCACAGTTTGGAAAGGGTCTGTGAGGCCACAGTGCGCTGCAAGATCATCCTTACCCACTAGCAGCTGGTTTAATTGCTGTGCATCTTTATTCCCACAACAGAGCACCGTGGACAAGCTGATTAGGAAGACGAACCTGGCTTTGGTTGTAGGGACACATTCCTGGAGGGACCAGTTCATGGAGGCCATTACTGTGAGCGCAGGTGAGGGGGACATCAGAAAATCCATATGAACATCCACAGGATTCATGCAGCCTGGAATGATAGCATCTCCCTGGTCAGTGATGCTCAGCTGTGGTGACCCATCAGCAAAGCCAGTCCAAAGAGCTCCTCTGCTCCAAATAGAGTGGGCTTTTGCAGGTACATAGTGAGGAGCCCAGAAGATTCATCTTCTGGTGCAGAGCCCTCCAGATGACCAGTTTTCAAAGGCTGCATCAGCTGGCAGCGCTCCTACTGCTTCGGTGATCTGATGAGCAGTGTACAGGCAGCAAAATCCCATCCTGGCTGGGATCCAGGCCAGCGCAGGTAGCTCCTACTGGGAGATGTCCTGTCATAGCCGGTGGAGTTCCTGGGAGTAGGGAGGGTTACCACATGAAGACTGGAGATGTTGCCTCATGAGGCAGCAGCTGGTGAAGAAAAAGGCCCAGAGACCTGACAGCTGTTTCCTGATGAGAGAGCTCACTGCTTTCAGAGACAGACAGCTGTGGGGAAGGTATTTTAGGCACGTCTATGCCATTAATGGCAGTTGGGCATCTTTCTCAACCTTTGATGGTTGGTTTGGCATCTGCCCCAAAGGGGAGTTTTCCATGCAGCTGTAGAGGAGGCAGTGGATGGCCCAGCCCATGCTCTGGAGCAGGAGGATCAAAAGATCTCTCCAGTTTCCCCATTCTATTACTTTCTGCTAGTTTTGGCCCAAAACATCACTTACCTGTGTAATTTCTTCATGCCACTCAACAGTGATCTCCACAGGCTGACTACCTCCTATGTGACTGCCTATGGATGGGGACAGGGCCGTCCCTCTGTGGGGATGCCAACACTCCACTACATCACTCCCCATCCCTGAGGGCTCTGGGGTGGCTAGGAGAGATTCTTTTTGCCAAGCCTCACCCATCACTGAAGGACCTGGTGTGCCTTGAATTCATTGTCATGGCCAGCACCACACCACCTTGTCCCAGTAGAGCAGAATCCCTGGAGCCTTGTGGTGGAGAGACAAGCATGAGCTGCCCCAATGGAATGAATGCTGGACCTCTCCTTCTGTGTTGTTTGCAGCAGGCGATGAGGACGAGGATGAGTCTGGTGAGGAGCGCCTGCCGTCCTGCTTTGACTACGTGATGCACTTCCTAACAGTCTTCTGGAAGGTGCTGTTTGCTTGTGTGCCTCCCACCGAGTACTGCAATGGCTGGGCCTGCTTTGTCGTCTCCATCCTCATCATTGGCATGCTCACGGCCGTCATCGGTGACCTCGCCTCCCACTTCGGCTGCACCATTGGCCTCAAGGACTCGGTGACCGCCGTTGTCTTCGTCGCCTTTGGCACTTCTGTACCAGGTGGGGTGGCTGTGGGGAGGGGATGGGGTGGGAGGTATCAGAGCATCACCTCTGGAGATGCTCGTGATTTCAGGGGAGACGCTCTGTCATGGGATAGGGTTCAGGCTGGGAAGGGTATCCTCAAAGCCCTGTCCCCAGGCAAGGTCTGCACCCTGCTTTGTGGCAACACGGGATCTCTGAACCTAGGAGGGGATTGTGCACCTCTCGTTCTGTGTCCTAACCTGGTTGGTGCCACACCTGAGCCTCCCTTGTCCCCCAGACAGGAAGGGTCGTCTGTTTGTCCTGTTGGACCCCCAGTGATTTCTCCTTCCCTTCTCCCTCAATCCCAGACACCTTCGCCAGCAAAGCCGCAGCCATCCAGGACATGTACGCTGACGCCTCCATCACCAATGTCACAGGCAGCAACGCTGTCAACGTCTTCCTGGGCATCGGGCTGGCGTGGTCAGTGGCAGCGATCTACTGGGCGTCGCAGGGGCAGGAGTTCCAGGTGTCAGCAGGCACCCTGGCATTCTCCGTCACCCTCTTCACCATCTTCGCCTTCATCTGCATCAGCGTCCTCCTCTACCGCCGGCGACCCCACCTTGGGGGCGAGCTGGGCGGCCCCCGAGGGTGCAAAGTGGCCACGACATTGCTCTTCGTCAGCCTCTGGCTGCTCTACATCCTCTTCGCCACCCTGGAGGCCTATTGCTACATCAAGGGGTTTTAGGCGGTGGAGGGACGGTGCTGCCGGGGGATGGACCCCCTCCTCCGTTACCTCACCGGACACCAGTCCTGGAAGCGCGGTTTCACCGGAGGGTACGGCTGTCTGTCAGGGGCTGGCACTGCCCAGACGGTCGGACAGCTGCGTGCCAAGAAGGGCAAAACCATCACAGAGTGAAAAAAACAAAGAGACAAAACCCATCCAAAAATGATACAAAAGAAAGCAACAATGGCAAGTGTTGAAATAAAACACGATAAACCCAGGCACTGACCCTATTCTATGAAATTACGAAGTTTCAACCATCTCCAAAGGCCACCTCTTCCATAGGGGGTCATCTCCTTTCCTGCCGAGCACCCCACCACTGTAAGGAGATGTTTCCTTATTTTTATTAGTTGAGAATTGCAGAAGTCTGGTTCAGGAATTTGTGGGGTTTTTTTCTTTTTTTTCTGTTTGCTCGTTGCTTTTTGGTTCTGGGGGAGCACGCTGATTAATTTTTTTTTCTTTTTTACTACTAAATCCGAAAAATGTTAAAAATTTAAACTCAAAGCTTCAAGCTGACGTCAGTGCTGGAATTGAACATGTGTATTTCTGAAGCCACAGAAGACTGTGACACAGTCAAAAAACCTTTTCACTATTACCCGTTCCCTCCCCTGCCGCCTTCCATTTCTTTCTTTTTTAAGAACATCACAAGACTGATATATTTTTAATACAAACACAGACACACAGTCACACACATTCAGTGACAAAAGCTGGAGCATGTAGCATCTCAATCACCTGCCTGGGCTAAGAAAAAAAGAAGGAAAAAAACCCCCAACCCTCTAATACAATACGTGTCATGTATATTTTGACTATGGCATTTCTCTTTGTATGATTAACTTTGAGCTTGTGGTACTGCAGGGAGAAAAAATTATGTTAATTTACAACTGTTAAAGAAATAAAACATCCTGCCCTGCGGGGAGCAAGGGGGACAGGGAAAGCAGCACCGGCTCCTTGGGATGGTGGTGGTGGCAGGTTTGCAGCATGGTCCTCCTGCTCAAAGGTGGAAATGAATTCAGGAAAATCTGGATAGTGTGCCCATATGTTCCCAGCACCATCCCACCCAGAGCTTTGATGTGGCTGCCCTTCCATTCCATTGCTACCCCATTTTTCACAGCACCCACACCTCACTGGTGGTCTCCAGGCCATTGACAGGTACGGGCTTAAAAAATGCCACCCACGTCAGGACTCTTACATCATCTCAAGAACCCTTTAGGAACACCAGACAGACAAAAAAGCATCATTTTAATTTGAAATGCACTTATTTTTAAGGATAAAGAAGAAAAAAACCCACCACCGTGAGAGTGTCATGAGTTACATCAACAGCTGCAAATTGAAATGTTGGGTTGGTAATAAAATAAATAAAATCTATACCTGTATCTATATAAACAGTGCTATCTAGAAACATATTTCTTAATTGAGAGCCCTGGATTAGAATGTTAAAATCCTACTCTTTGTAAAGTGTTTTTGAGATGAAGATAATTTCTTCTATCATGAAAAAGGTGCTGTAAAAGGGAACCATTTTCATCAAGTTCCCTAAAATAAGCCTAACTTTGGGAGGCAGCAAGTAAGAGGGGTTTCCAAAGGGTACAGTTCCGCCTGCTGCAGTGCTTTTGCCTGCCCCAGGAGGCAGAGAGGAGGTGCCAATGGGTTAGGGAAAAAGCAACGGGAACAGATTGTCATGGACAAAAAGAGATGCAACATTATAGCAGGTGACTAGATGGAGGCAACGATGGTTCTTAAAACACAGATGAAGTATTTATTTTCATACAAAATGTTTATCAGATATCTATATATAAATGTGTATACGTGAGGCAGAGAAGAGGGATCCTTCTCAGATGAGCAGCCAGAGCTTTGTTGGTGGGAGCCCACAATGAGTGAAAGCCACTGGGTTTGAAGCTAACGTGCATCTGACATCCTGCTTCCTTACCCTCCCTTTGCCATGCCTTTGGGGAAGGGTCTGAAAAAGATGGCAAGAGACCCCAAGGCCAGGCTCCCACCGAGCTTGCTGGTCCTTCTGTCTCCAGTAGTGCCAGCAGCCACCAAGAGCAGCTGCTGCCACTGCCACGTGGTCCATCAGCCCCAGAGCTCATATGTGTGACACTAAAAGAAAAATTACAAGAGGCCTCAAATGTTTTTGTGGGGGTTTAAAGTGCAGCTCTCATGGGGAGATTGTTATTGTTGCTGTTTTTAATTGGGACATACAGAGTCTGTTGAGCTTTTATTTTACCTGTGCCAGCCTAGCCATCCCTGGCTAAAGCCCAGCCTGGGGTGCTGCTGTGCTCTTCTTGTGTGCTTCTGCTGTATCCACCGTGTGCTTTTTATCCACTTCCTTCTCCAGCTGGCGGTAGGGAAGGGGTGCGGGGGTAGGACTGGCTGCCATGAGGGAACTGTATGGGGCCTCTTGTGCCCTCCATGCAGAAAGGCGATCTGCACCAGGCTGACATCTGTGGCATGTTCCTTTTACTTTTTTTTTTTACTCCATTAAAAAATATACAAGCTAAAAAAAACAGGTTTGGTGACTTTGGGGATTTTTTATTTTTTTTCTGAAGCTGTTGTTTCATTTCGGGTCTAGCTATCTGCTCGCTTCTGTTTTCCTTGAGGCAGCTGCCTGGACTTGGTTGCAATGGCTCTGGCTGGTTTGCTCCCCCACCCCACAACCCCAGCCCTCTGGTTTGGTACTGCTGAGAGGACCCTGCAGCTTTTGCCCCTGTCTAGCCGGCAGAGAGGAAGTTTTGCTGCTGGTTTTGTTGCTGCTGACCTTTCCCCTTTGTTCCTCCCATCAGCTTCTCACGGCAGCCTGCAATAACAGCTGCTGGCCCCAGCAGCCCTCGTGCTTTGGGCTGCACATCTTCCCTTTCTGCCTCCTTCCCTGCATCACTGCTCTGGTTGAGAGTAAATAACACATCCTGACATCAGGAGGGAAAAGCTAAAGGGATCAAAGGAGCTGCTTTGTCCCTGGGGCCTACTATGGTATGGGGACATAGTCCGAGGGCCACGCATGGTGGGGGGCCAGTGGTACCCCTGGCTGCCTCCCCATCACTGTTGCCACAGAGGACACCACCAGCACCCCACATGTTTTGCTGTCCTGGTGATGCTGCACTGCATGGGTGCTGGTCAAAAATCAGCCTTTGGGTAAAGAAGAGTTTTGCAAAGAGATACTCATTGTCCCCCAAAAGCTCTCCAAGAACTGTGTCTCAGTTTCGGACAGTACAATGCTGTCTCCTCACCCAATGTCATCACTGACTGATTTCTTCCACTTGTATTTGGACACCTGACCCTCAAAATTCCCTTTACAGTGGCCCTTGAGCTAGAACTGTTCCTACCTGCCCTCTGAAGCATAGGAGCAGCTGGTGCAGCCCATAACCCCAGTCTCCTGCCTTTGCCTGACAGCATGGGGCCCACTGATAAGGTTCCAGGGGAGACTGGGGCTTGGGCACCTCACAGTGCAATGCAAAATGACCAAGTGGGCTGGAAGAATTCCTGGTTGGGCACTCATGCAGTAGGAAAGGCAACCCTGGCAGAGCAGCTGTGGTAAGGCTGCCCTGGACGGTGCTTCCTTGGGCAGCCAGAGCTTGGCAAAGCCACAGAGAGACCGCTGCCCTGCTGGGTCCTGCACACTCCCACCCCTTCCCACAGGCCTGTGGGGTCACTTCCCACCTCTTGCCCTGCTGGACAGCTGCTGCCCGAAGAGAGCACGCCTGCTTCTGACCTAAGGGGAAACACAC
Organism: Tichodroma muraria; assembly: GCA_013390105.1. Classification (NCBI taxonomy): domain Eukaryota; kingdom Metazoa; phylum Chordata; class Aves; order Passeriformes; family Sittidae; genus Tichodroma; species Tichodroma muraria. The sequence goes on from WAAG01089944.1 coordinate 94,062, forward strand.
GAGTTCCAGTTCTGGCTCTGGCTCATTGTCTTTGACTCCAATGATGAGACCAAGAGGGGTCTTGGGGGTGTTGGGGCCCTTTGGGGCTGGTTTGCTGCCACTGCTGCACTGAAGTATCCTGGTCCCCACAGGTTCCGAGGCTTAGATCCAGGACCAAAGGGGGCCAAGCCAGAGAAAGCTGGGATGAGTAAGAGGAGTGTGCAAGCATTGGGAATCTGTTGTGGTACAGTACAGTGAGAAATGGAAGTGTTTGTTAGAGACTTTAAGCAAAGGTTTTAAGTTAGGAAGGAGGCAATTACAGCATGTGGATTGGGCTTTGTCACCTTTCTTGCAATTACCGTGGTGTGATCAGGACCCTTCTGGACAAGCTCAGACAAACCACAAAAATACTATGTGATGCATATTTCCTCTGTTCCTTGTTTGGGGCTGCTGGACTGGTTTGTAAGTCACTTGTCCCTGGCATGGAAGGACCCTTCCACAACTCTCCATCCCTAAGTACCAATAGGATGCCTCTTCACAACACCATCTGCAAGGAAAAGCCCCCATCGGCTGTATGTGACCCTTCAGGCTTCAGCTGCTCTAATGGGATGATGCCTACCTGCATGTCTCCACCAGCATAGCCCTTTGCTTTGGGAAAACATTTTGGAGAACACCCAGTATTGTATCTGGACAGTAGTGAGATAAGCTAGAGGCAACAAAACCTTTGTTCACCTCCACCTCATCCACCTCTCAACAGCACAATAGGACATAGGTATAGATCTAGATGGTAACAGAAGGGCATCCAAGAGATCTGGTCGTGCTTGAATATGGCCTCAGTGTAGGAGCCAGCCTGCACAAATGGGAGCAGCAGTTGCTCAGCCCCGGCCACAAGCTGGAAAGCACTTGTCACCAAGAATAACCTTTGGAGTATTAGATGGAAAAAATGTTTTTAATGACATTATCATCTGTGTGCATGTGCCAGCAGCAGCCAGCTTGCTAATGACAGAGCTGTGTGTGCCAGTGCCGCTCAGCACCCAGCAGAGCACACAGTGCTCCCAACCTGCCTCTGTCCCAGAAGGCAATTAAGTACCTCCTGGTATTTAAATGAGTCATTTAAAATACACAGATAATGAACACCATGAGTAGATTTATCCCTAGTCCCTGCCTTCCCTTCACCCAGGAGGGTCTGGGCTTTGCCCAGAGGTACGTGGCAAGGGCAGACCTGGCTGCTGGGGTTTGCTCATATTTTTGCCCCACTGCCAACAGCAAATACCCTTGGTGCCTTTTCCACACTGCACTTACCCACATGTAGCCTGGGGTGCAGTTTGAGCTTAGATGTGGAGTCTAAAGGCATGATGTGAGGTGGATGAGCTCAGCAGGTGCTCCCACTACACTTAAATGGAAGCACTCAAGCATGTCCCTGGTTGTACCATTGCTGTTGCCATGGCCATGGCAAGCTCAGTGGGAGCTGTAGCTAAAAGAATAATCGTGGCCTACCTAGTACTCATTGCTGGGCATGCACTCAGAAATTGGCCCAGTTTCAAGAATCCAATAAAAAACTTCACAGGCTTAGGAAGTACCTTGCAACGTGTGTGAAATATAAGTGAATTAAAGAAATAAGCCCTTCAAACAAAGATTTTTTTTAGGGTGTAAATTGTGAAGTTATGAATACCTTCATAGGAAGATGCCTCTGATGTTGAAGAAAATAAGCTTCCATTACAGAAACACTGGTCCCATTCCATAAGAATCATAAGTACAACCCATATGCATGAAAAAGCTGTACGGGGAATAACATCTCAACACAAAAGCTTCAAAGGTATTCTCAGAAAGTCCCCATGGCACATCCTTGCTACAAAGGATGTACATATTGTAGAGAGCACCTCTGTGTCTCAACACAAGGGGTGTCCAAATAAGCTCTTAAAGCTACCAAAAGAGATTTGATTGCCTTCTCTTCTTATGGAGCATCTTGGGCAGAAACTGAAATCAAAGCGAAATGTGGAGTTTCTGTTGGCATCGCTAGATTTTTTTCTTCTTGTTTGATTGACAAGGCCAGAGAAATCAGCTCATTGTTATCCTTATGGTAAGAGAATTTTGTATGTGGCACAGTCCTTCAGGTTCTCCACTTTTTCCAGCCTCCGAGAAGCCACTTCTGCAGGATTGCTGCCCAGTGGGTAGTGGGTCACTTTGTGTTTGCACGTTCTCACAGCTGCCTCATGGCAGGTCATCCCATGTCCCTGCTGAACTCATCCTGTTGACTGGGATTTCTTCAAATTATCAACCATTTATGTCATACCCTCCATAGGTGCTGACAGACATCTCCCCCAGGCTCCTCAGTAGCCCACCCCACACTGGGTATCACCAGGAAAATTTATAGCAAAGCAATTTCCAAAAGTTACTGCTGAAAATACTGAATAGATCTGGACTCTGGACCATCACTGGGAAGAAAAAATTTCACCAGAAAGCTCTCTGACTTTGACACTGAATTCAACGTATTGTGAATCTAAATAGGCCGCGGTTCCTCGGTTCGCTTACGAGAATGTCTTCTGGGACAGTGCCAGAAGCCTCTCCAAAGTCAAGACATATCACATCTAGTGCTGTTCCCCCCTAGCCACGAGGCAAGTTATCCTGTCAAAGAATGGAATCAAATTAGTTTGAAACGATTTGTCCTTAGTGAAACCTCAACAAACCCATTCCTGCCATTTATTTACAAATTTATAAATCTTTACAGGATTAGAGAATAACTGGTCAGTAGCTTGCTCCTTTAGGTTTTTACAGAGAGATATCAGGTCTGTAATTCTCTAGGTTTTTCTTCATCACCAGTTAGGTGATGGTGCCATGCTCTGTTTAAGTCCCCTGGCATCTCACGTGTCGTCTGCAATGCTCCAACACCCATCCCACATTTCATATTTTTTCTTCTCATGCTTCAGGCTGTTGAAGAGCTCTTGATCCACTTTATTGGTCTCTACTTACACTCCCTTCATTTCTCTTGCAGCAGGATAGTTTCTTATTTGGACTATGACTCCTTTTATCAGTCCCCAGATCTCTTTTATCTTTTAGGACATCACAGATCCTGCCTACAAGGTTTCTGAATTCATTTATATTTGAAGTTTTGGGTTTTTGGAGTCTAACTACTTTAGATTAACTCATTTTACAAAGGTCTGGTATCCAAGTGCATTTTGAGGAGAAAAAGCTTGCAGTAGACATCTCAACGCTTGTGTTAGACTCCACTGCAGAAAGCAAGGGTAGCCCAGGTTCTTGCAATAGATCCCCTGGAGCAAACTGGAGTGAAATGACATGGAATGAGTGGTGTTTGTAAATATACACATGTAGGGTTTATTGTGAAACCATTTGGTTGCACTGTAAAACAGCCATTTTTGTTATTGTTATGTATAGTAATATGGCAATATAAAAGCATAAAAATACCACTTAAGGAAATGGGCAAGAAAGAGAAGGAAAGGGTGAGAGTAGAAAGGTCACCTGTAGGCCTCACAATGAGACTTGGTTGTTGCAATTTTCATGTCTCTTGGTCAAAGTGATGGTTGCAGACTGGATCCATGGTGTAGTGGGGGAACAAATCCCCAAAACACGTCTGCTGGGTTTATATTCACTCCTGTTCAGGTAGGAACACCCAGGTACTTCCCCTGAGGTAGGGAGTTTCAACTGGGTGATGTAATGTTGTGGATCAGTTCGGAGTCTTTAAATACAGCTGCCAACAACATCAGGGAGTTGAGTCCATTATGGCCCATTAGGGCCCATCAGCAGAGATGAAAACCTTCAGGCTATGTATGAATGTCCTGGTGCTTCCCCAGCTGGGGAGTTATCACAGCTGACTTCACTTGAGTGAGAACAAAGAGTCAGTACCCTCCTCACACGGCTTGCCTCTTTCCTTATCAGCAAAGAGCTGACAGAGCATCTGGCTGAAGAGAGAGAGCTATTTCTGAAGTGACTTGGATGTTCCCACTCTGAGCTGGCAGGTTGTCTCAGAGGAAGCTGTATGAAGGTGGCTGAGGCTGGATTGTTCACCTGCAGCTTGCCCCATGAATGTTGGAGCCATCAGCATTCCCCTCTCTCTTCCAGTATCACTGGTGAATACATTTTTCTCCCCAGACCTGGGATAACTGGCCAATAGTATCCCCTTTATCTTAAGTTCTCCTCACAGTCCAAATTCCAGTTAGCAGGCCTATTTAGGGAGGGGTGGACTTTTGTAATTGCAGATGGACAACAAGGTTTCTTTGCAGTCTCCTAGAATAGGGAAGAGCCCTCTGATAATTTTTGCAAAGTTTAAGCCATTAACTTGAAACAATTTTAACAACTCCAGAGATGCAAAAATTCGCTCTCATGTTGGGCTGCAGGTGAACAATCCAGCATCAGCCACCTTCATACAGCTTCCTCTGAGACAACCTGCCAGCTCAGAGTGGGAACATCCAAGTCACTTCAGAAATAGCTCTCTCTCTTCAGCCAGATGCTGTGTCAGCTCTTTGCTGATCTGGTGAAGCCAGCAGGAATCACTTCAGTGGTACCAGCCAAAATCACGATTATGTGAGATAGCAGTGGCACTTAGTGCTATGCAAGGCCAGAGCTGTGCTGTGAAATGGGACACTGGACACTCAAACTGCAGTTTTTAAGTACTTGAAGCACAGCATAGAGATGCTACAGAAGAACTCGTTCCACCAGAGTCCTTTGTTCACACACCATAAAGCAATGAGTTAAGGATATGTTTTGTACTGGGACTGAATTTCTTTATTTTAATAAGGTGAGCTGTATTCATCTGTATTTCAGACTCCCAGATCTTGCACCAAGAAACTACTCTGAAGTCCAAACTAGGGCCACCTAGTTGTGAATTGTATGCAGGAGACCTGAGCTAATCCTGCTGGCACCAGAGAGGAGGCAAGGTGTGCAAACCTGTCTCCACTGGAGCCACAAGCAGCTGCCTCCCTCATTGCCCAGTGTACACCCCGTGCCTGCAGCACAGTGCAGCTCTAGCTCAGCTGGGGGCAGAGCCACCCACCACCACTGCTGGGGCTGTGGGTGTGGGCTGGCTGAGCACACAGCGGGGCCATGGCTCCTCTGCCTCAGTGAAGACCCTCAGCCCAGTCACAACGTGCTGAAAGAAAACATAACGTGGAATAAATGTTCATTTATGCTTTTGCAGGAGATGGGGATATAGGTTTGTGCTATAGCACACAGCACAGAGTTTGTGGTATTTTCTGAACAAAAGCTAGACAGCTCCTGGAGTGCACAGGCAAGGCCCCTTAGAAAAACAAAACCTACCATTAAAATCAGTAAGAATGCCCTCAGCAGAATTACAAAAAGTATAATTGCTTTCCAAAGTAGCCAGTCTTGTGTTTTCTGGGAAACACTCCATACGAAACACTCACTGTTAAGACTCCTGGTTCCTAAGGTGGCATTTTTTTAACCCATTTCCTATTCAAGGTGCTTTCCAAACTAAGGAGCATAATTTCTGCAGATTGTTCTGTCCAATTTAATACCAGCTTTTGAACAGTTTCCAAGGTATTTTGCCTGAAATGGCTTGTAAGGGCTGGCTGCTGAGAAGTCAGGTCAACATTCTGCATGTCGATTGTGTTAGTTATGTTACAGATAAGAGGAAAAAAGGCAGAGGGAGGAGGAAGAGAATGGCAGTATCACTGCTGGAAGCAGAGGCAGGAGCAAGCCCTTTTCAGTCCTTTTGACTTGCTTACAGAATGGAAGTACTGCCAGGGAAATGGTGAAGGCCTCTCGGGGTACCTTATGTCCACTCCAGAACCAGGAAGCATGGCCAAGGGATTGGTCTTTTCTTTTTCAAAATATCCTTTCCCTGTTTTTAGTTAAGTCTTGCAGAACCCCAGAGATAACTACTGCTCTTCCCTTAGCCCAAGAACTTGTTACCCTTGGTAATACAAGGAAATTAACTTGGTTTGCCAGTTCATTCTTGACAGATGCACATTGGCTGTCACACCTCTGCATTTCCTTCTTTTATTGTTGAATTTCCAACCTCAAGACTTAGCAGAGCCCTCTCTGATCACCTACAAACAATCCAGCCTGTGACTACCGTACAAGCAGAAACCCTCCCCTGAGACTGCAATTGCTTTGCCTTCCATGCAATAAATGAGTTGGCTCCTTACTCATTGCAAGAGGTTTACATGTGATCAAGTGAAATGACAAAGCTGGTTAAATGCACTTGAAGGGACCAGTGTGTGGCCTCCTCTGCCACGGACCTGGTGCTGCAGCCTCTGATGAATGCCACGTCCTTGTAGCCTAGGAAAACCTGTTTTACAATAGCAGCAGCTTTCCAGCATGGCTTGTTACTTACCATCTTTGAGGATTAAAAGGTTTTGGACAACAGCTAGAAGATACTATTTCAGGCTCCCATGTAGCGAGGCACAACCTGCACAGTAAGGCATGAAGGCTCCATGTGAAAGGGGGTGCGAGGACACGCAAGGTGCAGTGTCCCTCTCCTAGTGGTGCAGGGAGACTGTGCTACGAGATCCCACGCCCCGCCTTCTGCCATCATCTCTACACTCCTGCTGAAGCTTCACAGCCTTTCTAAGCAGGCTGGGCAGATTCAGACAGCTGTCATCAAACCACAGAGCTGCACTCTAGAGCTTGTTTTAATTCAGCCTGGAGGCTTACACATAGGGGAGAAACATCACAGACCTCTAAACCCAACCACAGACTAGCACTTGACTCTGCAAGGAAAAAAGTCCCCTTCCCTATCCTACAGCACTGTAGAAATAGCTGGAAATCAAGATTCAACAAGCAACCACAAGACACTAGAGCAGAAGTTATCTATTTTATTACAAAACCAAAACCAAACAGATGCCTTTCAGTTTAACAAATTTGTCATGGGCAGAAATGCGCTGGGGCAGGGTAAGTTCAATATAAACTCAGACCATGAAAGCAGTGCCTTCACACAAATGAATCCCACTGTAATGCAATCTCCTACAACACACTATGCTCTTGGAAGATCAGCAAGAAAGGAAAGACTTTCTACTTCTGGCAGGACGAACAGATGACTTGCACTGTCGAGTCCTGGTTCTCTTCTCTGTCCCAGCCGTTTTCAGCTGTCATTCAAAGGAGAGCTGGAGAGGCCCAGGAGGACTTGAAGGATGAGAAGACACACGCCCAGGGTCTGCTTTCAGACACAACACTGACACTCCCTGTGTCCCAGCTTCAGAAAGATGCTACTGATGCAAGGCCGAGCAGAAGATTGCTTACAACCACCAGATAAGGACAATTTGGCCTAGCAGCCAGGTGGACTGGCAATAAAACCAAGAGAGGAAATGGGCAGCTGAGGCACTGCTCTCATCTGATGAGTACAGGTTGTTGGACAGCTCCTACCATGGGCTGTGTCAATCAGGACCAGTACTGTCTGCACAATCCTCAGACACAAACCCAGAACAAGTAACCTGACCTCTACCTGGACATTACAATCATGCTGGTTGGGCCTCCCATGGCAATGTACAAGTGTTGCCATAAGCTGCTCAGAGACCCATGCAAATTCAGCAAGTCAGGATGCAGGGACTTGGAATTGCCTTGTGACAGGGGGAAGCAATGTAATGCCTGGTCCTCAATCCATTCATAAAGTCAGCCCTGGCCTAGCAACAGGAATACCCATGAATACCAAAATTAACCAACAGCCACCCCTTGTTTGCCTTCCTTGAAGAACTGACCCAATTTTAGTTGCAAACCACATGTGAATGCAGGCCTTTTGGAGGGGAAGGACACAAGGATGAGAAAAAGGAGGTCAGCAGAAAGATTTATGTAACAAGCAGGAGTGGTGACTGGCTGGTTTATTTCCAGAAGAAAATGCAGTGAGTTTTAGCAGCTCTGCAGTCCCCCCACAATCTTGTGGGGCATTGGCCAGCCCCAGTGCTTGGCTGGTAGAATTCCTAGAGGCATCCAATTGTCTGTTTCTGCTGGATATAACTATACATTAAAAAACCCCTGACCAAACAAAGAAAAACCTCACCCCCAAAAAACCCCAAAACCCCCAAACCACCAAACACCAACCAACCCAGCAGCCAGAACTTTTAATTCCTAAAACTAGAATATTAAAATGGAGAGGGTTTTTTTATACAATTGGTTTCATTCTTTACTCCCTACAATAGGATTAATAAGTGTGACATGGACATTTCTAACTATACACTAAGCCAAATTATTTCAACACACAAAAGATGTGCCCAGGGAATTAAAAAAAACAAACAAACAACAAAACCAAAAACCAAAGAACAAAAAGAGAAGAGGCAATCAAAAAGGTGGGAGCTTGCAGGCCAAAAAAGCACATACATTGTATGTGAGAAACCATGAAGATCCAGCAGCAGGATCTGCTCTTGCTGAAGAGATGACTTCTTTATATTATGATGGTATGATATATATTTCAGATATTACCAGAGGTGTTTTCAACCATGCCATAGGTTTTAATTAGCTCCAATATAGTTCCCAGAGGAAGTTGTTACTACTCTTAAACACTTATTTATAGAAAGGCTTGTTAGTTTTTCTTTAATTTAACTTTCCATTTTGTCAATGAGCACTAACTTACTGCATCAGGACACTTTTTTTCTGGTGATGTATTTATCTCATGCTATTGTCATGATGACATGACTGAGTGAAGATGATGTGTTGTATCATCTTTTACCAAAGCAACAGAGCCTTGAGGGATGAGTCCAGATGAGTCCAGTCCAGTAACCTATTGCTGTTACCAGTAATTGTTGGTGTGATCTCATATTAGCATGTCATCTCATCACCTTCACTACAGTTTCTTCTAACAGGTTCTTGGTCCAGAAATAAGTGGCAGAAGGATCACCAGGGCTGAAGTGGGAGGCTGCTCAGAACAGGCGAGTGCTGCCAGTGGTTGGAAATACACAAAACAAAAAACTGCGTGCGCCATCGCACTCTGCCCAAATCTAGGATTGCTGACATGGGCACCTCTGGTAAACTGCTTAACTGTTAACTGGTTAACTTTGTTAACTGTAAACTCAGTTAACTGGTTAACTCCGGTAAAACTGCTAGTGGTTGACACAGCCCCATAGCCTGGGCCTCCAAGAACACCAGACTCCTCACTCCAAGCTTTCACTGTTACTGCTAAATCACACCCCAGTGTCACAGTAGCCAGGAGGTACTGACAAGAGCAAAACAGGCAAAGTGGGCAGGCACACCACTGTGCAGGAGGAGAGCTTGGATTCACAACCACCAAGGACAAGAAAGGTCACTGCTGACAGACCTTCACCAGTGAGCATGGTCCTGTACTGTTGAAACAGGTCAAGAAGACTCTTGGGCACCAGCAGCACGACTGTGTCTGTCTGCACTGACAAGTATGATCTTTGCTCTTCAGCAAAGCACAAGGCAGGCTAATGCTGCTTTTAGCAGGCTTCTCAAAATGTTTATTGCTGTACAACATCAGATGAATACTTTGTAAGAGAAGAAGATGCAAGACTTCACTCCACTGACTCAACTAGGCCTATGGCTCCCACATCCTTCCTACAGCTTTAGATTCCAGAGGCATGGCACATCTTTGCTAAGCATGTTATTGAGCATGAACAGCAATGCATTTGTATTTCATTTCTGCCCAACTTGCAACAGGTGCATGAACTACTTTTGTACATCCCTAATACAACCCTTTTCTATCCCTACTTTAAGCAGCTTTGCAGTGCACCAATACTTACATTAAATCTGTGCTCTCAAAAGCCCAATTGCTTGAGTTGCAGAGAGTTTTATGGTAAGAAAAGGGGTTCAGTTGCTCTCAAGAAGCATTTGGTATCTGGGGCACTGTGTGCACATCTGCAAGAAAAATTCATGCTGATATACTGTCTCTTTTCTGCATGGAGGTGCTGTTAAGGCTCACCACTGAATGATGGTTTGGTGGCAGAAATGAATGCATTACTATAATCCATTAAATGCAAAGTGTCCCTCTAACCCTAACAGCCTTCAATAGCAAAGAGAGGAACAGAACAGTGACTCCAACCCCTGTACAAGACAACTGTACAATTTACATATATATTTATATACAGTATATAAAATTCTTTGAGTCCCAGTGAACTCAATTTTACATCATCAGTAGCTGTTCCAATTTTAAAAAGTCATGATCCTGCTTTCCTCCACTTTCCAAAGTATTAGATAATGGCATTTAAAAGCAATTAAAAACAAACCCAAACCAATTTTTTAAAAGTGCAAACATTCTGGGTGCCACTTCTGCTACACTGGATGTTGCCGATGCTGCGTGCTTGCTCACAAGCAGCAAGGTGTCTGTCCATCTGTCACTGGATCTTGTCTTCCTTTGGGTCAGCTCCTGCCTTCCCTTCTTGTCTTCTGCTGCTACACCAGGCGACCTACTGAAAGAGTTGGATGGGGTGGGCAAGGAGGGAAAAACAGAACAGAAGCAGAACAAGTAAGGGAAAAAGGCAAATTAAAACAAAAAGAAACCTGACTGATAAAGATCCAGCATAGCCTCTACTGAAGCCATGGCCCCAGAAAGCTGAGATCCCAGAGTAAGTTGTGAGGCTGAAAACAACCAGGGGCTGAGACAGCCTTGCTGGAAAAAGCATTGAATGAGTCACATGGAGCCTTAGGGACTGACATATTTTTAAACACAAAACACCGCTTTCCTCCCCCTCCTTGGAAATGAGCATGCAGTCTAGGGAAACAACCGGTCCAACATCCCTTGCTCTGCTCTTCTGCCTGGCACAGCTGATGCAGAAACCCACTGCTTCCAGGCTGCCCTGCCACCGTCTCCCCATCAGCCACAGCCAGCTGCCTCCTTCCCTAGCAGACAAGCAGGACTTGGAGGAGGCCTTTGTTCAGAACGCTTTTGCTAAGCCCCTCACCAAAGGTTCTTAAAGAACCAAAGCTCTTACGGGATCAAAGCTAGAGCTCTGTGGATTAATTGCAGGTGAAAACAAGCTAAAGAGAAAGCAAAAGTAGGGATTTGGTTTTCAAAGAGGGGAAAGGTTACCTCACTGGGAAGAAAGGCCTCAGTGGGATTAGTGCTGATCAGCTTGCCCTGTCACAGGGGCAAATACTGTCAAATGCAGAATTATTTCAGGTAGCCATATTTGCAATCGATTGCACAGCTCTGCAAAAGGTGCCTGCAGTGCTCCAGCAGCCATGCTCATGATGACCAGCTCATAAAAACAACAGATTGTTTTCCATGTCTGTAAGTGCAGTGCAGCGTGGGAGTGTGAATGACCTGTCCTACGCTGAGCACTCTGAGTGACAAGGAAGGGGATGAAGCCACAGCAATTGTTCAAATGCCTCTGATCTTCAAATGTTCAAATGCTCAGATTTTAGCAGCAGGCAAAAATCAGTAGATACTCAGTATGGAGGACACACCAGAAAACATCAGATCATCAGTGTACAAGGTGTAGTTGATCTTTATCTTCAGTTCTCTGTTCAGCCCATCTCACCAGCACCAGATACATTCCCCAGGAACATAAGGAGGTCAGCAGGAGGTATATAGGAAGACTTCTGGCATTAAACAAATACACAATCTAGGTCTCCTCAACACGAAAAGGAGTCCAACCAGACATACGTAGGAGAGCTATAGAACAAGTAGCAAAGATAGAGGCAGGGGAGAACTTCTCACTGCTTCTTACAATCCAAAATGAGAAGTACCAAACAAAACCATGAGGCAGAAAGTCCAAAAGCAAAGCAAATTATGTTGTTGTTCATGCCTGATGAAAGGGTCCATGTGATTCAATGCCACAAAACACAGGGGAGAGCAGACTTTACCACGATAGAGAAGAGTCTTCATGGGAACTCGTCCATGAAGTAATGTCATGTAAACACAACAAATCACCTAAATTATTGCTTGACAGAAGAAGGAAGAGCAGGATAGGAGAGCAGTCATCCCATAGCTGCTTTATTCTATTCCTTAGCAACATATTGTCTGTTCCAGCAAAAGACATAGAGCTAGACTTCGAAATGATGCAATGGAGCTGCATGTTGCATATTTATACCTCTTAAGAACAACTTTGGTTTCCAGCTGTTTCTATATTGCTGTTCATGAACATAGGAGAACAAAGGAGAATGAATTCTGCAATACATGCTTGTCATAGGAAAAAAGAAAACATTTTGACAAGATACTCACTGAAAGGGTTAAGACCTTGTCTTTTTCCATTGGGCAAACTGCTCAGGCTACCTGTAAAACCCAAGAACCACATTAAAGGAAGTAAATGCCATGACATGACAAAGGAGCCTTCCCGTCTGTTGCCAGACAGCAGGTTCAAAGACCCCCTCTGAGCATGCTCACAGCAAGTCCTGCCAACAAGGTTCACATGCAAGAGTCTAACCAATGTGCCTGAGATGAGAGATGTTAAATACCTGGTGTTGTAGTAGCTGTGTATCATGAAATCCAGAGGTTTTGCATGGGCAAGAAACAACAGTTACAAGGTTAAACCGAACAGTGGAAGGAGAAAGATGAAAGGAAGGATGCAAGTAGTATCATAAAGTTTCCCCAAGCAAGCAAAATAATGCCATGTAGAAAGGGAGCAGCCATAAGAGAGTGAGGGTACAGGAAATACAGACAGCCCAGGTTTACTAAATCTTTCACTTGAATCAAACAAACAAGTGCCTAAAATCAAAGACCTAAACTTATACCTGGCAGAAGGGCAGAGCTGTGTTATGAGATAACAGGCACACACACCCTACACCAGATGGAGCTCATGGCAAGGGCATCTGCACTGGGTACAGACAGCTCAGGGATTACAGGAGCTGTCAAAAGGCTGTCACACTTCCTGTGAGCTGCTTCGACTCATTTCAGAGGAGGGATTAGCTGAAAATGGGAGCTCCTGCTCCCAGCCAGCAGCAGTAAGCCTGTTGCCACCCTCCACTCCAGCCTACAACTTTGATTTGTGCATGCACATGACCTGACTGTACAGCTCGCTCTGCACACCAAGTACTCTACTGCACATGCCACTCTGTGCAGGAACAAGATGGGCAGAAGCCCAGAGGGCATGGCCAAAGTGTAGGAAGTTCCAAAGCCAGGAGGCTGGGCTGTAAGATAGGAACGGAGCTGCTGGGAAGAAAAAGCTAGGGGGAGAAAAAGGTGGCAGTGGCCAAGGCTGAAATGGGTCACAAAACACAGCCTGTTTGCTTCAGAGAACATTAATAAGAGAAGCTGTGTAAGCACAGTAAGTTATTCCGAGACCCCGAACACCAGCCCAGTACCAGCCACTGCCCTGCCGGGATCAGCAGAACCACGGCTCGCTGATGCCCGTGTCTCAAACACGGCTCTGCTGCCATGGGCAGAGGCTCCACTGCCAGGGCCAGGGGATCTGCCCAGGCAGACTGGCACTCACAGCCTGGGCCCTTCACAGGCAGCTGCCAGGGCCCCGGAGGGCACTGCCAGGCTGTGCATCACTGCCCTGGCAGGCAGCCTGGGGAAGCCAGAGGGCATCCGAAAGAACCGTCTCACCTTTAACCCAGTGCAGGTAAGCCTGCGGCGTAGTGCTGTGCATGAGCACAACCCATCTTTGGAAGGAGCTGAGTGAGCACTGCCTGTCTTTGGAAAGAGTCGGGGAGCTCCAGGCCGGTGCGTGCAGAAGGCAGGAGCATCCCTCCCTGCCTTGGCCGCTGTGCTCGAGCCCCGTGCAGCCGTGTGGGAAGCTCCGCTGGGGCTCGTGGCCTGCTGCTCTGGGGGCAGAGCAGACCGCCTTCAGCTGCCTGCCTGCCATACAAACCAGGCCTGCCATGTGTACCTGTCGAGGGCAAAACCCTGCCACCACAACACTGTGCTGCTGACACAAAAGAGAGGAAGGAATATGGCAGGCGGTGACTGTGGGTTACTAACATATAGCTGGGAAGCCCTTGGGCACTATGGGGTAACATCCCATCATTTGGCAAGTTTCATAAAGCAGAGTATTTGCTCATCCTCACAAGTACACTGTCTTGGATAACAGTTCTAGTCACACTGGATTAGGCCAGGTGTCTTTCAAAAGAAAAACGCCCCAAGGAAACCCCAGCAGCTTTTTATAGGAAATTGTTACTCCTCAGACATACTGAGCAAATCTTTCACCTTTTGGGGAGAGAAACAGCCTTATCTTGTGTTCTCAACACAATACTGATGTACCGATGCATACTATCACTAACTTTTGTCAAGATTAAAGGCAAATTGTAGCACGTCTACAAAACTCCAAAGGGAACCTGAACAAGACAAACAAAACCAAGCACTGAACCAGTGCAGCTCCTTTGATTCTAATCTCATAGCAAATTTCAAATGTACTTTGAAATTCCTTTCTAATTCAGTCATTACCTGGTCACAGTTTTCTCATGGCCACTCAGATTGTTATTTTCTATCATCATTGGTCCAGAGGCCTTTCGCAGGTGACTGCTCTTTGCTACCTTCACCCACAGCAGCTTATGCAATAATGATGCAGAGCAACTCATTCCCAGCCTACCAAGCAAGCAGTTACTTCTGACGATAGCAGTAAGAAAGGTCTAAAACATCACTGAATGAAATCTGCTGTTCAGATTGTCTGTCTACTTTTCCTTCTTTCTGTAACATTTCCTCAGATTCAGTAGAAAGGGACACTCTGTTTAAGTACACGCACATCCACTTTTTAATTAAGGTATTTCAATCCTGTTTCTGGACTGCGCTCTTGGTGGCTGGGTTCCACCTCAGACATCCTCATGGCCTGTGAAGTGCGCCCAACACCTACCATCTGACAAGCTCTTGGATAGCAAAGCAATCACGGGATCTGAGCTGGCAGAAGGGAACTTCCCGTCAGCTGGCAGAGGGACATTTCTTTGCTGATTATTCCCTTAGCTGCTCTTTGGGCAGGCACAAAATGCTGACTTTGTCTTTTGGACTTGGAAGAATATAGAGGTAAAACTCAACTCCAACATTTTGCAGCCAGCACAACTAGCATAAGCCTCACCCAGATCTACAGCTCTCCTCTCCAACATCACTGGACTCCAATTAATCTTGGGTCCAGCAACTTCCCAGCAAAACTTTACAGTGTGTGTCTATCTCCTCTCAAGGATCCTGCCTTTTGACTAATGCAGAGAGATAAATTTCTTCTTTGATCACAGATGACTCCCCCCTTAACACAGGCTGTGCAGGCTATGCTGAGGAATGCTAACTTTTAACAGGCTGTAAATCAGTCTGTTTTCCTTCCACAATTCCTCAAACAGACAACCATAGATCAAGTGATGGCATAGCCTGTTTCTGGCATACTCCAAGCTAAAAGCCCTGCCTGCCTGTTCTGCCCCAGTTTAAGAAGCCATTTGCAGGCTTCTGCAAACACTCAAAGGCTGACTCTTATGTGGCTACTCCATTCTGAGATCCAATAATGGGCACTTTTCCTTGAAAACGGCCCCTGGTAAAAACAAGTCTGGTTTAAAGAAAGGGACAAGAGCTGTGCAAAGTGGCCACCAGACCTTGCAGATTTGCCAGCAGCTTTTTGGGTCACCATAAGGATGGAAAAGAGGAAGGGATTCTGATAGACTGGGCAGCTATTTTCCTCACTGGTTGGTAGTACCCATATATTAGGTTACCACAGGCACCAAGAGACTGCTGAGGAACGGAAGACAGACACAACTATGCATCTCAAACAGATTTAATTCTAAGCTGGAAAGAGCTCAGATTCAGGTTTCTCCTTACAAATATCCCATCTGAATCTCCACATATAAATCTTATTGGGATTCTCTAGGTCCTGAGAGTCACATAACAGTAGTCTATTATCTATGCTCTATGCTTCCTTTAAGCAGTTCTATTTCCACGTTTGGATGGAACTGGCCACCAAAAAGAAAAACAAAAAACAAAAACCTGACAAAAATGCAGAACACTTAATATCTGTTTTCCTCAGCATCCCAAATACTACAAAATTGGTATTATGTTTTATTTTCAAAACCATTACAAGTGTTCAATTTGCCTAGCAAGAGGCATATTCACCTGGAATGATGACCCACTTAATTTTAGTCCTTATGCTACTGGACACCCAAACAGGATTTGGAACATCTGAGCTAAGTTCACTTGTAAGTAATGAAGTATATCAAGGGGATATACTTATAATGCAATATAATGAAGTATATCAAGGGGATAACCTTCCTTGCCTCCCTCCAACCCCTCTTCATCCAAGCTAGACCAGAAGAACCTTCCAAAGCTTTTGTTGAAACAGAAACATTTCCATGAAAAGTTTTGTTTTCATCTGACTAGCAGCTTACAACTGAAAGTACATCATCAAAAAGGTTTCCAGCTAGCTCTTGGCTTAAACCCACAGTGACCTCAGCCCCAGCAGATCTTTGGAGGCCATGGTACAGAGAAAGAAACAGACAGCAAAATACAGGAACTGACTACATGCACCTATGATCAGGATAAAGGAAAGTTAGAGAAGGGGTAAGATCGCTGAATCATAGAATGGTTTGGGTTGGAAGGCACCTTAAAGTTCATCTCGTTCCAACCCCCCTGCCATGGGCAAGGACACCTTTCACTAAACCCGGAGCCCCATCCAACCTGGCCTTGAACACTTCCAGTAATGAGGCATCCACAGCTCCTCTGGGCATCCTGTTCCAGCCCTCATTATCCTCACAGTAAAGAATTTTTTTCTTATACCTAATCTAAACCTACTCTCTTTCAGTCCGAAGTTCTTCCCCCTTGTCCTGTCCCTCTGTGTGCTCTTGTAAAAAAATCCCTCTCCCTCCTTCTTGTAGGTTCCCTTCAGGTACCAGAAGGCCACAATTAGGCCACCCCAAGCCTTCTCTTACAGGGTGAACAATCCTGTTCACAAGTTCTCTCAGCCTTTCCTCACAGTAGGGATGCTCTGTCCCTCTGATCATCTTGGTGGCCCTCCTCTGGACTCTCTCCAGCAGGTCCATGTCCTTCCTGTGCTGGGATCCAGAGCTGATGCAGCACTGCAGGTGGGGTCTCACCAGAGCAGAGCAGAGCAGAGCAGAGGGGCAGAATCCCCTCCCTGCCCTGCTGCCCACGCTGCTCTGGATGCAGCCCAGGACACACTTGGCTCTCTGGGCTGGGAGTGCCATGGCTGGGTCATGTCCAGCCTCTCACTCCTCCAGCACTCCCAAGCCCTTATCAGCTGGGCTGCTCTCCATCTGTTCATCCCCCAGCCTGTGTTGATACTGGGGGTTGCCCTGAACCAGGTGCAGGACCTTGCCCTTGGTCATCTTAAACTTCATGATTCCCATGGGGCCACTTCTTGAGCTTGTCCAGATCCCTCTGGATGGCCTCCCATTCTTCAGGTGTGGCAAATGCACCCTCAGCTTGGTGTTGTCTGCAAACCTGCTGAGGATGCACTCAATCCCACTGTCTGTGTCATTAATGAAGTTTAATGGTCCCACTGGTCCCAGTATGGACTCCAAGGGACACCATTTGCCCCTGATGTCCATCAGGACTCTGAGCTGCTGACCTCTACCTTCTGGATGTTACCATCCAACCAATTCCTTATCCAACCATCTCTCTACAGTCTAGAGAGGATTTGTGGGGGACCATGTTAAAGATAAAGATACTGACTGTTTCTAAATTTAGCAGTTCTTTTGAATAGGAAGCGTAGAAAACATGCCATCTACCACCTCACAACTTCATGACTTTTTAAAAAAGACCCATTACAAACTTGTTTACTACACCTCTGAAGCACTCTTCCTCAGTTCTTTCTTCCACATTAATACCTGCTCTCTGCACTGTCCCCTGCACTGCTTTTTAGTCCTCACCATCCTTTAACTAATCCCTTGATCTTTGATCCTCAAGGCTTATCAGGTCTGTAGTAGGTATGTGGAGCTGTATGACAGAACAAGATCAGAGCCCCTTTTTGACCACAGTCCTGTCCTCATACAACACAAGAAACCATGAAAGGTCACGGCCGTGTTCTCAGCAAACAGCTGGACAATCAGGCACTCACAACAGTGTCTTGCTGCCTTCTTTCCCCTCCACGTGGGCTTAAAGTTTCACATTTTCTTTCTTCTCTCCCTTTGATTTTTTTCCCCTTCCATAAACTAAATTTTGAACAGTAGTTGGCCAGGGCAGCAGATTCCAGAGAATCTTATTCCAGGCCAAATAGCAATAAAATTCATTTGGCATATTCGTCTTAATGGGAAGGTAATAAAATTAAGGATTGCTATTTTGGTATGTCATTCCTCAGTAAGGTACTGATGACTGAAAAAACACCTTCACAGAGCTAGGGAAGCTGAATGCTTCTCACAGCTGACAAGTAATGCTATATGCTTGTTATGGTAACTCAGATGTTTGCAAAGCACCTAGAAAATGCAACTTCCCAATGCCCAAATGTACTGACTCCCTTCCCACTCGTGCTAAACCTGAGAAAAGGACTAAGGAAAGATTAAGATGGGAGGAAAAAAAACTATCCACCCTTCCCAACTACTGTGACACTTATAACAACAGCTGTCTGCATAGTCAAAACACCTGCACAGGAAATTAGTCCCCTGGAATCTCCCTGTCTGCCTTTTCCTGCCAAGCAAGTCTGCCCACAGTCAAGAATGACTGATAATTATTGAATTTGGGTTGAACAGCTTCAATTCCTAAAATTTCCAAAAATATCAGTTTGGTTTGGGTCCCAGAAGATGATGAGGTGAAGATGAAAGAAGGAAGAAAAGGCAGGAGGGTGGGTTGATTGCTCAGACACTAAACAGAAAGGAAAATAGGTTATTCACATGCCTTATTTCCCCCCCAATCTCAAAGTACAATTTAAGTCTGAAAAAGGGCAACAGTAGAGCCCTGTGCTTGCTTTCTGAGTTTTCACAGTCTGAGTCTCATAGGAATTTCATCCACTCTCCTGCATGCTGAATTTAGCAATGAAAATAAGTATTATTTCTGTTAGTAAACAGGGTCTCCAGAGAAGGACTGGGTCTGTGCTGGCTCATACATCATCCAACTTGCATGGCTGAGACAACAGAATCTTGCTGGCAGGGTATTACTCAGAAGGGACCTGATCTTAACTACAGTTTCCAAGGACTTCAACTGTACAAGCAGAGTTCTGGCCAAGAAGTCTCATCTGTTGTCCTGTTTCTGTATAGTGCTTAGCACAGAGGTCTGTGATAAGGCATAGAAGATGGACCCATATCACAAGTAACAAACTACATTTGCATGGCAGTATATTAATCCCACTCATTTGGGATTACATGAACTGGGGCACTTTTGAAACAGCTGGGAGAGAACAGATTTCTGAATTTGCTATAACTCAGTTTATATTTGTCATGTTCGTTTGCCAGTTTTTACTGTCATGCAGTGAGGAAGAAAAGGCACTCACCTCCTTCCTTGCTGACTCCCAAACACCCTTTCAGCTCCTGAAGCGAGATTGACTTGTCCTTGTTGAGGTCACAGTAGTCAGTGAAACGCCGGGCACATTTCTTGGGCTTGGCTTTCTTCTTCACGTAACGTTTGAAAGGCTTTAGCTCCCGCTTGTTGATGTCATTGCTGCTGTTGTTGTCCAGCTGGCTGAAGTACCAGTGTACCACTCGCTCCTCTAGTGTGTGGCTGGGGTCTGGCTCAGAGAACCTGGAACAGAGGAAGCACAGGCCCCAGACAAGGGGATGCTTTCACCAACACTGTCAAGCACACGCTGAGGAGCAAGAGCTGCTCATCGAATCAGGCAAGTGCTATGCTGTGTTCAAAGTAAGCAAAAAACACAGGCCTTCCAATCTCCTCCTTTTAGCTGGGCTCTTTTGAGACCGATGAACTTTTTCTAGAAATGTCCTTTAGCATTAACAAGTGAATTGCCAAGAGAATCTTGGAGTCTGATACCCTCAGTAGCTTTGGTTCTCCTCACACCAGTTGTTGAAATTCTGCCTAATCCCAGAACAATCCTCATTAGAGGGCAAGAGAATTTCCTTGGTCCTTTTGACCCTTGGGCTCCCATTCAAATTACCAGCAAGTGAGCCATGAGTGTCAGCTGTCATGGTAGTTTCTGTGACAGTAACATCTAGACTTCAGAAAGGGAACAAATTAATTTAACGCAAGACACAGTCATTATTTGAAAATGTCCTTGGCAAGATACAATATTGTCCCTGTATCTGTTTATATAATCTGAACTCCTCTGCTGTATTTTCGGCATTTTTCATGCTTTTCACATAGCTGATTTACACATAAGAGTTCCACAGCAGATAAACACTACAAATCCATTAAAAGCAGTACTATAGAGCTGACAAATTCTGTTTGTTTAATTTTTTAATCATTGTGGTATTACAAGTTTGATGCTGTTTGACTCACATTTTCTTTCTGTAGACAACAACAGTATCAGAGAGGAAGAGAAGAAAAAAAGGAGGAACAGCAACAGCTATAGACACACAAATATAGCATGCTGCCTTTCAACATCATGCCATCACTGAACAGGCACTGTTATGTCATACCATTTAAGCAGTGTCTGGTGATCTGCAGCAGCAGTGGGGAAGGGGGTTATTCCTCAGGGATACTGAGAACCAGAGAAGAAACTCTTTCTAAGCTAGTCTGTCTTTTCTCCATATGATGAGCATGCCAACAGAGGAAGCTGAAAAGATACTGAAATGAGGCTGAGACCTGAACCTTTTTTTCCTTCCAAGAATAAAGCATTTTAGTGCATGGAAATTAGTGGATAGGTAGTCAGACATGCTACACTGGCACTGATTGCTTTGACTTATTCCAGGAGACATATCCAGCTGCTGCATAAA
This sequence comes from Tichodroma muraria, assembly GCA_013390105.1. Classification (NCBI taxonomy): domain Eukaryota; kingdom Metazoa; phylum Chordata; class Aves; order Passeriformes; family Sittidae; genus Tichodroma; species Tichodroma muraria. The sequence continues at coordinate 114,648 of WAAG01089944.1, forward strand.
TTCCTTCCCCAGGAAGGAGAGAGGAACAGTTGCCTGCTGCAGGCAGCCAGATTCTGGTGTGAGTTTGGGGCATTCTAGCTCATGGAGAAATACAAACCCAAGTACTCTATAAAATGCTCTCCAAGACTGCCTTTGAACTTGTTTCATAAACTAGTAGGATCTATACTTATATGGTCACTGAAATTTTTTTTGTTGGGAACTAGAAGAGAGAAAATTCTTTTGACTTTCTTGTGTGACCAGTTTTGCCATTAAAATGCAGCTACAGAGCCTGAAAAATACCCCCTCACACATGCTACCCCTTTGGTAAATTAAATCATTAGTGAGGGGGAATCTGCAGCATGCAGAAAGCAAGAACTGGTGTTTAGGTGAAGAGCTGAGATCTTCATTAACCTTTTCTGATAGCTTTTACAAATGAGGATAGAAATTAGAAAGGTAGCCCCTATCCAGAGATACATGAATCCTTGCAACAAAGAAACACATGCAGTACAGAGAGGCAGATGAACGGCATAAAATTTTTCCCAGGGTTTTACTTGAAACTATTTCCTTCATTTAATTCTTAACTGAGAGGCAGGCTGGCATTCAGTCACAGCATCTGGTCAATGTACAATGGGATAAACACTGTGCAGGAGGAAGAAGAAGGGGTTAGGAATAAGTCTGACTTAATTTGGGGAGACAAAATACCAGGTAAGCACCTGGAATCACCTACAGACAAACAAAAACTGCAGAATTCCCCCCAGGAAGTTAAGGGAATGTCCTGATTTTCTAAACTGTATGCAATGACCAGGATGACAGGAGAGAACAGAAACACATCCTGTGTCTTGTTTCTATGACATTTATTAATATAGCTATTGGCCTCTCTCCCTTTTGGAAAGAAGGTGGCTATCATTTGGAGACTGGTGTGTTTCCAACAGCCTCAGAAGAGTTCTGTATTGCCAGGGGAAATACTCTACCTTTGCTGAGACAGAAGAATAAAACCTGAGCTTTTGCATGTGAGATTCCCCTTGTTCACACCTCGGCTTGCCCTCATTTACTGAAGGCCCACAACTGGAGAGGCAGAAATGGAGAAAATAGCTGAGCATCTTAGAACCAACAGCAGAAAGACAACAGACAAGAGCTTCTCACTACCTACTGAAGAGGCACTCAGAAGCAGGATTTCAAAGTGCCTCTTTACCAGGGGCACACCAAGGAGGAGCTCTTATTAGTTATCAAGAAAGGCAACATGGCTCTCTTCAGTACTTCCACAAAAAAAATGAGGGCCATTCACAGGCTAATACAAATACATTGACTCATAAGGTGACAATAAATCAATCTTTGCCATTACAAACATGCGGAGAGTTCATGCTGAAAAGTGCAGCATGCTAATAAAGCTAAAAGGAATTAGTTTAATGGGTATGCCTTTAGGAAAAAGGAAGATACAGCCATTTCTCAGTTTTTTACTACTTTCTATTGGCTGGCTTAGCAGGACTGCAGTTCCTGAGATGGTTGGTTGCCTGCCATCTCTGGTTATCATCCAGAATCCCTGTATAGGAAGCATCCCCATCATCTCAGAGTGGCCCTATCTCCCTGGCTCATGGAATTCCATGATACACTACAGAAAGATGAAGTTACAATACCGTATATAACTAGCTTGACTTTGACCACTGGCCATGCAAGGCACTTAGGCACCATCCATGAAACATGAACTAATGCAACTACACAGCACTGCTAGGCCACCTAGCTTTGCTGATGTGCCATGACACCAGCCATGCCTGCCGGGTCAGCTCAGACAAGTCTGGGGCTCTGACTGCCCTGCGAGCACAGACTTGGCAGTATTCCAGGGGATTGTCCTTCCATTTCCTCCCCATATTATTTCAAGAGAAGTAAATCAGCCCTCAGATATAAACTTCATTTATTGGGCCACCTCTCATTCAGACCATAAAGGAATCAGAAAAACCAAGAGAGAATAGAGCTGTCCTGTACATTCTCAATTTCCATCTCTTGCTCTAACACCAATCACACCAAAACCCACTGAATTCCAGTACCTCGCTTCAGTCAGCTTTTGTAGCAGCTTTTTAAGACACAGCAACAGACACTACCAAAATGAAGAAAGCCTTCTCATGTTCACTGCGTTACAGCTGTACTTTTCTGCCTAATTGTTCTTCTTGAGCACTCCGTGGCAAAACAGTCAGTCCTAAAGAATGAGCACTAGGGAAGAAAGGAAGCCTGTGTAAGCTGATTTAACCTGCTGCTGCTGGGCTGCTTTTGTATACAAGCCAGCAAGTTTAGCTCAATTATGCAGCATAAGCCCACCAATATTCCAACAATGAAGAAAAGCACGGTCTATCATTAACAGCCTAATACAGCAAACCAGCTCTCAGCTTTCTTAAAAGATTGTTGGCATCAAGTATAGAGTCTTCTCCAAGTAGGCTTTTTCTCCTCCTTCTGTATAATGTTCTAAGAGCTCCCTCATAGTACAGCATTTATTTTTAGGTGGCTTATGCTTGGAGATACGTGTGCTAAGGTACTGCAACTTTTAACAATGCTATCTTCCAGATGAGGCACACTTCCACAGAATACCTTCACATCATCTGGTGTCGCTGAAGAACACAAAGAGGCTGTGCAAAACCATGGACATACATCTTTGTAAGCTGCACTGAATGCTGGATCATCGAATGACTGCCAAAATATCAAATATGGAGCTTGAATACACACTGTGCATGCAATCTGTAATGCTTTTTAGTCCTTGAGGCTCCTTGTGAGAAAGGAGCAGTTGGCTCAGTGTGAAGGAGCAGGGTAGAAGGGGAGGAATATAGGCTTAAAGTATACAAGAGCAGCAAATGTGAGACGTGACTCCCCTACAGAACCATGTACAGTGTGCAATCACATTATGCTCCACAGAACTGTGCGAAGTGTTAATATGTGCCACTAAATTTTACTAAACAAATTCAAGTCCATTCCTACCAAAGCTGGTCCTTTGCTCCCTGAACACTTGCAGCTCCACTGCACAGGCTGCATGGATCCACAGCACTGTTGCAGTGACAAAAAATCCTAATACAAACTACTGCTCGGACAGAAAGCAAGGTTGCAATCTCTGAAGTACCCATCAGGTACCCGTCTGAAGACTCAGAAAATCTATTCTTTTGTAATACAAACTTTATGTAGCAACATTAGCAGCTGAGGCAGAAGGACAGAAGGGCAGTAAGATCAGCCCATCATCTAGCTGGACTGCAGAGCCTATAAACCAGAGGGACCTATTCCAGGATGAAGGAACACTGATGGACAAGAAGCTGGTAGCAAATGTTACAGAGTGAAAAAATAAATTGGTCCAGCTTTCATTCCCAACACATACACAAGGTATGTTTGTGGTCAGGACACCTGAAGGAGTTAAAGCTGTAAGTTTCTATGACTTTGTAAATATTTTGCAAGGATATATATATCTTGCTTGGTGCTGTTTCTGAATGAAGAATGGATGGAGAGTGACTGACCCCTCCAGTCAATGCCCGTGACAGCACTGATGATGTCCACCAAAGTGCCAGCACTAAGCAGTGGAAAGCAATGAGTTTAACAAACTGAGGTAAAATTCAAAATTGGTCTTGCTCTGCTTCCACTTCTTACTCCCATTTTGTTGTTCTTTGCAGTTGCCTAAAGTTAAAGTCTGTAACAGTGGAACATGGTTTGAATCAGAGAGGATTACTATAACGGAATTGCAAAAGGATCCTGTATTTGTTTTATTAGTCCTCCTTTCCTGTAGCCAAGGAATCAAGAAGCCAACAAAAAACGAAGCTGTGTTCAGACTAAACAAAAGGGTACTACACAGTCCAAATTCATTACGGGAAATGCCTGACTCCTCTACAGTTAAAACTTATCTCCCCTATTACAGGGCAGTTTCTTTCTCTCTTCAGGCTAAGTTGTATATGAAACATTAGTCTGAACACAATTTTTCTAAAGATTGTAGGGTAAATAATTTAGAAGGTTAAAAAATCACCTCCCTTCACTCCTCATGTTCAAAGACCCTCCTCTTACATGAACTCTCCTGTATCTTTAATTAGGCTAGAATTTCCATAAGGGGACAAAGAGAACTTAGCATCCAGTTTGAATTGAAATGCAATAGGAGTTGAACATCAACTTCCCTGCCCTGTTTAAAAGTGTCAATCTTTATTAAAATGTGGATTGGCTTCAGAACACCCTGGAGATGTGCTGAGCTGTGCTTGCCTGCTTCAAACTACTCAACTAGAGCAGAAACTAGAGCATGAAAAGGAACCTCAGGCCCATTTTCTGGATTACTTTTCAGGGCTATTACATGGGGAATAATTGGCAACTTTAAATTAAGGGACTGATAATGGCTGTGTTACATGATAAGGGTGGCTGTTGTAAGCTGACCATTTACCTTGAATTCCACAGGGCAGTAATATTTTTGCTGATAATGTAGCAAGCCATAATGCACACATTATGGCAGCTCAAACTCATTTCTGAATTGGCAGGGACCAAAGAGAATTTCTCAGATAAGGGAAACCCAGACTGGGATTCCCTTTGATCTAATTTAGTTTAGGCGCTGTGTAATAAGACTATATCAGAATTAGAAAAGAGACTAAAATGTTCTAAAGCTCTAAAGCTAAATCTAAATTTTTAAGTGCTGTTCCTGTTATATAGTACTCACTTGTGAACAATTTCAACAATGATTTTTTTTTCAGTAAGGGTACCAAGTACTAGCTAATAAATCAATTCCCTACAAGTGCTCCCTTAATTACTTTGAAAATATATAGTAACAAGATGTGCCTTGGAGTTATTACATAAACTTAAGAATGAATTTTAACGGAGATTTTCTGTTTCAAAACTCCAAATGAAGTCTATTTGGCTATTATGCTGTAATAGAAACCAGGGCCATGAGGAAGGGAAATTCTCATCTCATTTACATTATTTACATTATTGTAAAGCAAGAGTAACTCAATTAAAGTCAATACCTTTGAACTTCCTTAAACAAGACAAGACTTACAAGGAATTACAAGGCTGTTTTAAGCATACCCAGTTTAAAAAAAAAAAGTCTTATTGGGTTTTGCTTACATGGCCTGCAAGAATCCAAGCTACTGCCTCACTTTGCTGCTACTATACTGTGGGGGGCAATTTAGCAGAGCTCTATGTACTATTTCAAATGCCAATCTCTAATTTCTCCCCATGCTTCTCCCTTATCACCCCCTCCCTCCTCCCCCCACCCCCCCAAAAAAAGAAAAACTCTAATACGGATATTAATTGCAAAGACACTCAGCAAACACAGAAGTTTTCACTCACATATCCAGATTCAGACTGAAGGCAGCAGGGTAATCTAATCTGATTTCCTGTATACCGTACCCACAGAATGTGAATCAAATTATTCTTGGGACCATAACTCAGGTTTGACTAAAGCAAGTCTTTCTGAAACACATCAGGCCTAAGATGAAAGCCTTAGAGAGAGGGAATCAGTCATGTCCCCCATGACTTCACTCCAGCTTAGAACTGCCCTCACTTTAAAGAAATTTTGATCACAAGTTTGTTTATATTCAGTTAATCATGTTCTTCCCTGCTAGTTAAAAACCTGCAGAGCCTTTGTCCCTATAGAGATACTCAGATTTTACAAAATCAACTTCCAAACTTTTTTTTTTTTCTTTCAATACCCTAAGGAAGTCTGAGCTCCTTTAGACTAAGGAAAGAGACAGTGAGAGTCCTAAGACTCTCACTGTTTAACTTTTTTCAGTCCTTGACACTTTGGAAAGGCTCTTCTCTGCCTTTGGTCCTTTATTTTAACATTGATGCTAAAGATGGATACTGTATGCCTGTATCATCTCTCTGCTGCTGTAGAGAAACAGGAATACTTCATACGTGTGGCTCCTCTGTTTGGTTAAAATGCATAGGGCAATATACAGTTGACATGGGTACAGCTGGTACTCATGGCCTGCCTCCTGCATCAGGCATAAGCTTTGCTGGGGATATGTTAAAAATTTAGCTTGGAAAATGGGATGCATTTGCTCAAAGTCTGACAAAGGCCCAGGAGCATGAAATGCTGAACACTGAAAGGAGCAAGAAGAGGAAGGCTACAGTGTGTGTTTGAATATAGAACCCGTTCTGCCATCGTGATGGCATCAAGATGAAGAAGAGCCCGCGAAAGTGACACTTGCCTCACAAATAAGAAAAGTGACATTAAAACTGACATGACTGATATTATAAAGTATCAGGTAGCCAGATCTCTAGCTTTTCTTTACAACAGGAACTTCTCAGTAAATCTGGGCCAGGGAGATACAGGATAAGCACTGTCATAAATACAATTATTTTGCTAGTTGTTAAGGCTGAAAATTAATTAAACATATAACTAACCCAATAGGTAAAATATCCCTTCATCTTGAAAAGAGCTTTCATTGACAGTGCCAAAGTCAAGTTAGGTCACCTAGCCAATTTCAGATATACGCAGAATCATAAAATTGTTAATTAGAAGAGACCTCCAATAGAATTGGGAAAGACCTCCAAGATCATCAAGCCCACTTGTCAACCCACCATCACCACCATGGTTCACCACTAAACCTTGTCTTCGAATTCCACATCTGTACGTTTTTGGAACTCTTTCAAGGATGGTGATTCTACCACTTCCCTGGGCAGTCTCTTCTAATGCTTGATGAAAAAGTTTTTCCTAATATCTAACCTAAATCTCCTTTGACAAAACTTGAGACCACTTCCTTTCATCCTGTCACTTGTTACCTTGGAAGAAGAGACCAACCTCCACCTCACTACAGCCTCCTTTCAAGTGGTTGTAGGGAGAAATGAGGTCCCCCCTGAGCTTCCTTTTTTTCCAGGCTAAACACCCCCAGCTCCCTCAGCTGCTCCTCACAGGAATTACTCTCAAGACCCTTCACCAGCTCCAATGCCCCCCTCTGGACCTGCTCCAGCACCTCAATGCCTTTCTTGTACTGATGGGCCCAGAACAGAACACAGGACTCAAGGTGTGGCCACTCACCTGTGCTGAGTACAGGGGGACACTCACTGCCCTGGTCCTGCTGGCCCTGCTATTGCTGATACAGGCCAGGATGCCATTGGCCTTCTTGGCTGCCTGAGCACATGCTGGCTCATGTTCAGCTGCTGTAGACCAGCTCTCTCAGGTCCTGTTCTGCTGAGCAGCTTTCCAGTCACTCATCCCCCAGCCTGTAGCACTGCGTGGGGCTCTTGTGACCCAAGTGCAGGATCTGGCTGAATCTTTGGTCTTGACCTTGCTGAACCTCTTACCATTGGCCTTGGCCCATTGATCCAGCCTGTCCAGATCCCTCTTGCCCTTCTGCAGCTCAATGCTCCCACACAACATGGTGTCATTTGCAAACTTGATAAGGGGACATTCAATACCCTTGTCCAGGTTGTTGAAGATGATATTAAATGGGGCTGGCTCCAATACTGAGCCCTGGGGAACACCACTTCTGACTAGCCACCAGCCACTCTCTGGGTCCAGCCATTTTTTACCCAGCAAAGAATACACCCGTTCACACCATCAGAAGCCAATTCCTGAAGAGAGCACTCAGGATATTCCTCACCTTGGGACTCTTGGAAAGCAGGATTCACTGCAAAGAGACAGATTCCCAACTCCACAAACCCATACGAAACAGGTACTGATAAAATTTTAATGTAAGTATCAAAAATTCCCTGAAATTACTTTAACAAAAATGAAAATGGTCCCATCATGGCCTGTTGGGTTGGAAAAGATTGACACATGCTCTTTGGGGTATACGCTTAGTCTAGCTGAGGCACACGGAAAATTAAACCAGAGCAGTTATCTGAATTTAATCATGGCTGTGGGCAGGCAGAGTATTTGGGTGGTAGCAGTCTTTTGCCTTACCAAGGACAGCCTGCTAAAAGATTTAATTTTCCCCTCACAACTGGACTGCTGACATTGGAGTGGAAAATAAATCAATGTGACGACTGTGAAGAGCTGGGCAGTGAAAAATTCCACCAGAAAGGCCTCTATTGAAAGCTGAGAAATACACAAAGCTTGGGGAACATTAGGAGGCAAGCCTGCTGGTTTATAGAAGTGCAGTGGGGGCATACATCTCTGGTCTCTACAACATTGGTTTATATTAAGCTTTATTTTAAGAGTGATGATTACATTGGCTGTGTTTCAGTTCCAGTGCCAAAGATGCCAAATAAATATCAAATACTCTCCAGGGCTTTCCACCACCCCTACCCACTGCATTTGAACCATGCAAATTAGACAGAATTGACATTGGAATGCTTAAGTCTGGGAGAGAACGATGCATTTCCCATCCTTGGGGCATTTTTCATCCTGTTTATATGAATACAGACATATAGCGCTAATTCAACGGGTTACAGAATATTCAGCATGCAGGCACACATACAAGTCACATACATACAAGGCCTCATTTGTAAGGTCTAAATGTGAAGTTAAAACCATATGAATTCACAAATAGTCCATACTGAAGCCAAGGGACACGGCCATGCCACCCAGGACATTGAATAGTCTTGAACAGTTAAAAGATGGCACTGATTCCTTCTCCATTACGAAAGAGGAAAGCAGGGGATCAACATTACTGTCAACACATTGGAGGAATACCCATAGAAGTCACATATGTGCAGAGGCACTTCCATCTCCAGACCCTTATGCCATGAGCACATCAATCATTGTGCCATCCCTGCAAGCTGCCCCATCACTGACTCCTTTTATAGTCAGGCAAATCCAGAACCACAGAAGCCTTGCCTAGCCGAGGCAGTGTAGCACTTTTTAAATCCATCACGGTTCGCTCGCAACGGCCCGTCCCGGGGCAGCGCTGCAGGGATCTGCTGTTATCAGGCAGGAGGGGGAGACACAGCCTCAGCTTTCCTCCAGTTCCCCAGGAACACTGACTTCTGCCCACCTCTTGCAACAGGCCTGACCTGCTGCTTCTTCCAAAAGGGGTGGACACAAAGCTGGTCAGAGGGGAGGGCTGTGAAAAACAGCTCCTCTCCTCATCGGCAGGCTGACTGCAGCCTCACAGTAAAGCCACAGCGCTGGTCCTGCCAAGAATTTGGTTCACATTCTTCACTCCCTGTGGTAGCCACTAGGCCACACGGTCTCCTTCAATCCATTTGCATTTTATTAAGTCTTTTCATGCACCAAGGGACAAAAGAACAAGCCACTTCCTCCCACTGAGCTCTCATTTCACACTTCAAATGGGCTATACTAACCTTTATGGTGGAGCAGCTGCCAGGGAGGAGGGGCAGGAGGCAAGCAGTGCTAGGATGACAGGACAAAGCAGCCTCAGATCCTCTCCCATCAACCCAGAAAAACCCAAATCAGTCAGAGCAACACCTTTCCCACCTGCCCCTACCTCAGGGGCACCCAGAGCTCTGCAGCCACCTGGGTGGCATTCAGCCATGCTTTCTGGACTCACCTCCCACCCCCAGTAGGTGCTGCTGAGTTAATAGCCTGTACCATGTCCGTAGTCAGAGCATCAAGTAAGCTGGTAATAAATTCAATTTTCTTCCCTTCTGGGCAGCCTGCAGAAAGAAAAGAGGAGGTTTAATGCAAGAACACACAGGCTTAGTTTCCCACCCCAATTCAGCAAGGATCAGTCAGAACCTCCTTTGTTTTTAAGACAGCAACAACCATCAACACGGTCCCTAAGGAAAGGCAGAAGAATCCCTCAGTGGGTTTCTCTGCATGGCAATTTGTCCTGCAGCTTTTGTCCAGGCACATGCAGGGTCATCAACAATATCTGGCAGGAAGACTGTGTGGTTAGCTTTATGGTCTCACCCAGTTCCCTACCAGCAAAACTGCAGGGATGTGCTGGAAGTGCCTGGCAGACAGGAGTTCCCATGGTGACACTTGCAGAGAAGTTTACAAAACAATTCATTACCTCCTGGATCATGTTCTGAGGCAAATGTGGCTGTTCTGAGGCCCTAATTGACAGATTAAAGTATCCCAGAGCACAAGGCAAGGTCTGCTGCTTGCACTCTCCTCTTCAGGCACAGAAAGCATTGCCTGCCAGCACCTACCACAATAATTCATTCTTCACATGACCACTCTACATAGGAAATACGTCAAACTGAGTTGGTATGTGGTATGTGTACCCCCAGTCACTGCTGGCTTAAGCAGCACAAAGTGGGTTGAAGATGAGCTTAGTAACCATTTCCATTACTTAGTGCTGAGGCTGTCTAGTTCCCCGCCATCATAACCACAGACTGACAGAGCCTCCTATCCTAAACAGTGCCAGCCTATTACAATGAAACTCTCCATCTCCTCACCTTTAAAAGGCAGTCTATGCTGTTTCCTTGCTGCTTAAAGTAAGCTTCATTTACTACCCCATGAACACAGTGACAACTGTGCTAGCCTGGAACAAGCTAAGGAACAAGGAACCAAGAACAGGCGTGCTTAACTTCAACTCACTACCGTCAAAACTGTTGTCCCAAAGCCATCACCTCCCCATCCAACTGTCTTCTCTTGATGTGACAGAGAAGCCATTACCACATGCCTCACCTCTTTCCCCAAACCACCATGCACTACCAATTATTCAGCTGATTAGGGCAGCAGATGTCAGCAAACAGCCTCCCACAGCAACATAGAGCAATGTCAACACTTTCTGCTTTTCTTGAAGAAGCAAGAAGAACATGTACCACAAACAGAGCACCGGAAACTTACTGAAATCCCTTGACAGCTGAAAGCAGCTTGCAAATTGATCTGACAAAAGTGCCTCCTTTGCAGTATTACAGGCTCTGTCCTCTGCAATAGCTAACCAACAGCCCTAGCCTGTCTCCGTATTATGTACACTACACACATGCACACCCCTCAGCACTCATCTGGCATATGGTCCAGAAAACGTCAGCATTGTAATGGGTAAGCTGCTGTTGCAGACAGAGTAGACCACTCACTTAATGAAGCTTTTTGTTGAGGTAATGAAAAGGCTGAAAAACTATTTGCTAGAAGTCATCTCCCTGGGCTCTCAGCATCTCACCATCTGCAGGAATTAGCAGTTTGCCATTTGCTATGTACAAGCAACATTTTCCTTCCTTCCTTCTTTCTTTTTTATTTTTGGCCACAGTCATGACAGGTTGTGAAGAGAGTATGTGTAGGTGTGCAAAGATCTGAACTTACATCTTTCCCACATGGGCCTCTGCGGGGTCTCTTCACACAGGCCAAGAAGTGCACTGCCTGCAGCACTGAGAGTCTAAAGAAAGGGCTCCTCTACAAGACGAATAAAGTAAGGGGTCCCCCTGACAGAACTGAGTGCAAATGATGCAATCAGTCTCAAATTAAAGCAGGACTTTTTCTTGACATTCAGTTCTGCTAAGAAACGAGAGCAGGGAAAAAAAAAACCAAAAACATTCTCTCTCACCCCCTGCAGTTCCGGCTCATTAGTAAATTTTTGCATACAAGAGCAGCTAATCAAACTAACCTCAAGACTGTGTAAGAAGTTCATGCAGCACAGCATTTCTCAGGCAGACAAACCAGGATCAGATCCTCCATCTCCCCATCCCTCCACAGACGAGTATTTTCAGTGATAGGAATCACAGAATCATAAAATGTGGCTAGGGTTAAAAGGGACCTTAAAGATCATCTAGTTCCAATCCTCCTGCTAGGAGCAGGGATGCCATTCAAGTTGCTCAGGATAACATCTAACCTGGTCTTGAGCACTTCCAGGGATGGGGCATTCAAAACTTCTCTGGGCAACAATCATACCAACCAATGCAATCAAACACAGAGCTTGAAGTTTACTCAAGCACAGAAAACTGGCTTGAGCTGAGAGGGCAACTCTCCTGGAGTTTGATATTGGGACCAGACCACTAAGCTAACAGAGTACCCTGCCTCCTCTTCTGTATCAAGCAGTTCCTGTCCCCTTGTCTGGCTTCAGTGGAGAAGGGAAGGGAGAAGGGAAACAAAACCAGTCTGTCTTCTTGAGATCAGAAACAGAGTCTCAAAGAAAAATACAAAGAGCAAATGATTTTCACAGAGGATTTCTGGAGAGGCAGGGGAGAAGTGCAAGGATAGGCAGTAAAGCAATGGGAGAGGAGGACAGGGAATCAAGAAAGTAAGGTTATTCTATTTTAGTGTGATTTCCTAAGGAAATGAGCCTTAATGCAATCCATTTAGCTGGCTTCCCTACCCCACAACATAATATTTGAACCGATTGGTCGATTTCCTTTGAATGCGAAAGGGAGGCAATAGGAAATTTTTACATGACTCATGAAAATGAGGAGCTGCATTAGAAGGGAGCCCTGCTGAGGGCACAGTTGCTAAGCAGAAAGCTCAGGGGTCTGAAGTCAGGAGCCAGCAGGCCAACAATCAGGAGACACACAAGACAGATCTGGAAGGAATCTCATTTCTTTGCTAACCTGCTCAGGAACAACTCACTTTATGCTACCCACAGAATGTTAAGCTGATCCAGAGTCACCAGCTATTTCTGTAGAATTACTGGTGTCCACTCATCGTGCAGAGGGACCCCCTGTAGCTTGTGTTTTCAAGCAATCCCCATCCAGGAGAGCAATGGTTGACCTGTCAACCAAGTGAAGGCCCCTCACTCCGCTCCTTAGAAGGGAGCCAGAAGGAAAAAACAGAGCACAGGCAGGTGGGAATAGCATTTTTAAGAGCTGCACCGACACCAATGCCCAGCATGTGTTCCTAGCAGAAAAAAGGTAGGCACAGCAAATTATGTTTGCCACTCTGTTAAGAGGGAAAAGCAGAATATAAAACAAGAAGCAGGAAATAAAATGTATCCCATGTAGAAAATGAGGAATAAAGTCCAGCTAAGTGAGAAGCCACCATTAGGTAAGGAACCTTAGTACACCATGAGTGCTGTCATGCCTGGTCCATGCAGTCAGTGTAAGGGAGCAAATCAGTCCACTGAACATTGGCAGTTGTGTCCTCTTTTGTGACTCAGGGAGCATCAAGCTGCTGAAAAGTCCCACTAAATAGAAAGGATCTTGTCCTGGTCAGGCTTTAAGGAACATTAAATGCTGAGCCCATTCTTCCTCCAGGGTACCTCCAGGCATCCTGGTTTCTGTCCTGAAAATTCTAATCCCAGAAATGTTTTCCAAGTGCAGACAGACAATAAACACACTCAGGACACACACAGCCTCTTTCAGTCCACTGCTGAAACTGGAGGTGATCTTAAAAAAACCCACAGAATAAACCCCATGGTAAAGCATGCACTGTGAGGGAAATCCCTTATTTCCTCAACAATATTCTTGGCTTCTTAAGAGTCCCAAGGTGAGACAAGGTAAGAAGGCAGAGACAGGATCTTGTTCCTCTAACCTGGAAGTTCTCTGTCCTTGAAGGGATCATCAATCTCTGTGCTCTTCGATCTAGCATCACTTTCACACACTGGTGTCTCATACCTGAAACAGGAGAACAGTATAAGGTAAACTATGTAACACAGGTTTAGTGTCATCACATGGTCACTAATCACAGACTATTCTGAGCTGGAAGGGACCAGCAAGGATCATTGAGCCCAACTCTTAAGTGAGTGTCCATATAGGGATCAAATCCACCATCACGCCATTATTAGCACTATGCTTGGACCAGCTGAGTTAATCTCAGGGTCAATGGGTTGTGCCTTGTCTGCTTACTGCAGGGGAAACCAATAAACCTCCAGAAGAAATACCACTCTCCAGCATCTGACTGTTTATGGACAGTCAGCAACAGCAGCAGAAGTGGAAAGAGAAAGAAGAACATACTTCGAAGACCAGCACCAGCTATCAACTGAAACCCACAAACAGCACAGGGCCCTCTTTCAGTTCTTGTGGGCATAGGCTGAGGTTTTTTTTTTCAAAGCTGTCCATGCTTTACAGAATCACTATATCTAGCTGAGTTTAAGTCCCAGCTCTTACTGGCCTGTTTTTGCAACTTGCCAGACCCACAATTTGTTTCCAAACTCCAAGTGAGAAAAGATTCCTCAGGCACCTTCAAGATAGAGAGTAACTGAAAAAAAAATAAAAAATTGATCTCTGGTTTAAAATGTACCCATGCACAACAAGCAGTCTTCTAATTCCCTACCGGTTTGGATTCAAGTGGCTGCAACATGGAAGTATAAAGCAGGTGATAATGCAACAAAGACACTTGTCTTTTCACTGCTCGTGCCCATAATCTATATTCTTGAGCAAACCCCCCATTCCTCCTACCTCACAAAAGCAAGCCAGAAGAAAGAAAGGCTGCTTTGCATAAATACTTTAAACAGAGAAAAGTACGGACAGTAGTTAACATCCACCAACTCCTACAGAGAGGGAGCTGCGTAGTAACACTCAACAGGGAACATCACCTACAGCATTGCTTGCTCTAGGGAAAGTACAGTGTAGAGCTCACTGCTCTAGAGTGAGGAACTGATTTCATATTGCAGTAGTATTTTTTATATCTCATCTTCTCCAGCCAGGCACCTTCCCAGGCCTGCCTATAGCTCTCACCGAGTGGAAGTACCAGGCAGGGGACGTCCTGTGTCCACCAGGACACACCAGCAGTACCCAGTCGACTGGTGGCATTGCACTGGTTTGTAGAGTCCTCCAGGAGCACACTCGGGGATGACGATACCCTCACGAGGGTTCTGCCTGGCCTCCTCCAAGGCACTCTGCCTCTCCTGGTCACAGGAGTGAACTTTTTCTGGAAGACAGAAGGGAAGTTGGAGGGGGTGGAAAAAGAATCAAATCAAGATCACTTTCCTCAGGTTAGTGGGATATGTGTATCCTTCACATCAAGAGCCCTTTGTGTCTGTGTCCTTCTTACCAAACATCAGTATGTCTACATTCTACATCCTCAGGGACTGAGGGACTTCTGGGTTGAGAGCTTTCTCCTACATTTAGCTGTGACACAACAAGATTATGGACTACAGACATTGACTGCTGGGTGCTCAGGATGCCAGAAACAGCAGGAAAAACTCTTCTAGATCACTTGGGTTTTGGAAATGAACTATCAGGTAAAAAGAATTCACTATTAATGCAGCCATGAGGTAAGCATGTCCCAGATTATGTTTTTGCAAGCTGAGAGATCCTAAACTGTGACTAGTATTTTCCAGTTAAACAAAGGAGGCAAACACCCTGCCCCTGCCCCTCTGTCTCTTTCTCCAGACTGCAAAACACTCCTCCCTCTCAATAGCACCTCTCCAACGTGACCCCAAGAGGAACAGTTTATGTTTTAACACAGCCCTATCCAATGCAGACAGCATCTGCACACACCTCAGCAGGGAACAGAACAGGATATCCCATTCTACCTCCACAGCCATCACCTCTCCAGCAGTCCCCACTGTTGTCCTCACCTGGAAAACAAAGGACACCCAACACTGCTTTCTACTGAGCAGCAGGTGAGGCTCTGTCCCTTAATAACCTCTTACACAGGAAAGGCTATTTCCAAAGATATTGTCGAAGAGAACAGTAGTGGCATGCACCAAAGAACAGGAAGAAGGCCAGAAGTGGCTTCTGCAGCCAGCCTGGCACACAGAGCCCTAGCACTGCCTGCAAAGGAGTGTCGGGTGCAGGGACAGTGCCAGGCTGCTGCCTCTCACATGGAGCAGCCACCTGAGGGGGCAGAGAAGCACACAGTACCTGCAAGATGATATGACTTATTTGGCTCAACAGCCAGAAATTCTCAGTCATAATTCTTCAAGTATTCTGGCCCTTTGACAAGTAGAAAAATTATTTTAACTTTGTAAACTACTGAAGTATCACAGTGAGGAAAAAAAAGCAGTCAAGACAGCTGAAAACACATCTAAGTCTAGGGTAGCAAGAGGCAACAATCTAACTCCTAACATTTATCCTTAGGAGAGTGATGAAAAACAGAAGCAGGAAAAACAGCTGTCCTCTTCTTCCCTAGCCTTCATCTCCCCTGCAGTTTACTGTGATTTTAATTTAATTTTTATAAATAGGCCACAAGACCTGTAATTCCTTGTCACAGCCAAGAGCCATCTCAAGCCTTCAATACATTAAATGCTTCCTCTGACCAGCAATGACACCATAGGTTCACCCCAAATCTGTAGATGTTTGCATCATCAGCCAGCAGACACTGCATAACCTTAGCATCCTGCTCTCGGGACTGGCTCAGCACACAACTAACACGTGCTCAGGTTCCTTGTATTTTGCTTGCTGGTTGGTACACTATTAGTTATATCCTGTATTTTGGTGATAAATTATGCTGTAGAGAATAAGTTTTGTTCCATATTTGGGGAACAGAAGGGTTGCCAATTCACAGCTTTGTAACAGCAGATATGAGAGGGAGGGGAGGGNGAGAGGGAGGGGAGGGAGGGGAGGGAAAAGGACTGTTCCCAAAATGTATGTGGACAGAGAAGTCATTGAGCCAGAGGCCTGCCGGCTCCCTAACAAACCACTTACATCAAAGGGCCCCACTTACTCACAATCTGCTGACAGCAATTCAGCTCTTGGCCATCAGGTGAGGCAAATCACTCAGGCAGCTTGGGGGAAGCAAAAAAGCAGGGGCAAAATTCTCTATCATCATTATATTATAAGCAAAAGGAAGAAAAACTTCTGCTAAAAAGAACTACATTCCAGGAATTTTTCTATCTAAATCCCAAAAGCTTCCTGAGTGCACAAAGTCAAACCAAGATTTCTTAAGTCCTTTGAGTCTTGTAAAACTCTCAGTAAAATTACTCTGGAAAAAAATTAAGTATGTTTTCTTTCTGTGTTAGAAAGAAATATGCCACTGTTATTGAAATCAAGAGAAAAAAGTAATATATTTCTTTAATGAATTAGTATCTTATTTTACATACATTTGCAGTTAGGTATGCAAATTACACAGAATAAATCTACATATTTACACATTTGTGCTATGCCATAAAAAAATGGACAAAATTCTCTGCACATATTAACAGAAATTTGTGGGAATTGAATAGCCACATTTACTACCAGCATACATAACTAACTGGTAGCTGTTTCTGTTTGAAGGCTGTTAAAAGGCTGAGTGAAACAAACCTTACGGGCTTTATTCAGTTGATATCAGATAGAGGTAATGATGCAAACTCTGCCTTTGTCACCAGCATTCAGTAGCCTATCATTAGCAATGACAGTGGTACAACTGAAACATCAGGGAGATCATATTTTACTCAGTTCTAATGTACATCTAGAAGTAGCTGCTATGGAAGTTCCTCCCTGCTTTACTGATTCCTACTTCGTCTCATTTACATGCTGAAGAGTCCCACGTGGCACAGCTCTTCTCTGAACCCCTTCCAGATCCACCATGCCTTCCCTGAGCTGGAGGAGATCAGAACAGCAAACGCATTGACTCTGACAACAGCCTTGTGGAAATTTCCTGCAGTGACATCTGTCTGCTAAGCAGAATGCATTAACTAGCACTAGTCCCCGAAGAGACTCTTTTCTCCAGGCTACTACTCTAACGGCACTTAGTTCCCTTAAAAAATAAACATTAACAGTTGGGTATTCAAAAGCCAGCAAAATCAGCTGGGAAATCCATACCATCAGCTTCCCTAGTCTGGGACTTGGCATGAACTGCGTGCAGTGTCACCCTGAAAGATTGTCTCATGGGTAACAAAGGGACCATCAAATGCTATCCCAGCTCCAGGACACTGAAGTCCTCCTGTTCCAGTCAAACTGCTTACTGGAAACCTTGCTGTTGTTGCCAAGGCCAGGTTAATGGAGAATAGTGAAAGACTATGGCAAAGCTAGAAAGTTTAATGCCAGGTATGAAATTAAGCTGTCATCTTAGAAACCAGCATATATTTATTATACGTGCAGGGTACTTAAAAGCCTATTCCTTGCTAATGGGAGTTGCAGGCACAGAAAGAAAGGTTTTCCTTCTTTCCCTAAACTAAACTTTTCTTAGAGAAAGAACATTTAAGACAGCAAGTCAGTGGGACACAAACAGTATTCCTAGAACAAATAATATTATACCCATTTATTTATTTTAAAGGCACTGTCACATTCTATTGTTTTCTGCCATCTCTGCTTTGGCTTGACCATCAGCAAAGAAATCAAGTAACACTTGCCAACTTGCTGCTGCTGGGGAGTAAAATCTTCATGAGACAACAAATCTAGATCACAAAAAAACAAATTACAAAAAAAAAAAAGTAGGGAATGTATACACACACAAAGAGAAGAGTCATTGATGGAAACATCCATTTTACCTCAACTGCTCAGCTCTAAAATGCTAACTGTTTGCTCCTTCTTATTCTTGACTGCTTCTACCACTCATTAAAACATATTTTTAAAGTAGTGTCTCTGAAACCATGAGCTATGGCAGGAAAACAGGGCTCGGACATCTGCAGTTGCACATTATTTATGCAACAATTTTCCTCTAGTAATGGCCTTCTGAGGAATACATGGTCAGATTCATAAAAAGGTCTCTCATTCCTGGTCCCTTAAGTATATACATTCAAACATATATTTAGTGCCTGCACAATAAAAATAAAAATGATGGATGAAGTAAGGGACTCATCTGACTGTATAATAAACTATATGGTTATTGAAGAGATAGGGAGCTTGTTTACCCCACAAAAGTGAGAAGAGAGGGTGTCTAGTAGCATCAAGCCAAGCGTTCATGCTTAACAGCTCTCATGCTCATCTTGCAGGGCAATGTGCAGCCACTGAGGATGAGGCAGCCTCCCCCAGCTGCTCTCCTGACACGGAACAACTCTCATTGCCACCAGAGCCAAAGCACCAAGCATCATTCACCGTGGCTGTGCAGATGCTATGGATGATTATGGTGGGCAATAGGGAACATCTGCCATCCAACCACAGCAGATTCGTTTTTGAACTTTGCTTTTCTGCACCCAAATCTTTTCTTGTTAAAAGAAAAGGGAGACTCTGGCACCAAAACCAACCACCTTGGAGAGATTCCTGCACCCTTAAGAGACAGGATTCTTTCTTCCAAATCAGGCAAAAGAGAGGGTCTAACCTCCCTCTATGGTTCTGCCCAGCCCCAATGAACCCATGTGAACAGCCTAACCCCAGAGCTACAGGCTGTACCAGGCAAGGCAGATTTCCTTCTCTTTCTCTCCCTCATTTCTTTTGACCAGAAATTCTGCCTGGACCAGCAAAACTTTTCCCATGGAATTCCCACAAAAAGCTTCAGTTTTAATGAACAAACATTCATCACAAAGGGAGGAAAAGGTCTTTTACTGAAGAATTCTTGACCAATCCCCATTGTTAGTGCTGCAACAGGGACCTCATTTCAAAAAACCATTTAAAAAAACTCCCCAAACACATCTCCCCCAAATTGTTTTTGTTCAACTCCCAACTTTCCTCTCAGTGAGGCATTAGTGCAGCACAGAACAAAGGGGAGCAGCATTGATATCTAGTGCCAAGTTCCTATTGACCTCCTGTGCCAACCCAAACATGAGGACTAAGTGTCTTTGTGCCTCAGTTTTCCTTTCAGTGAGGAGAAGTGTTTGCCTGTCTCCCAGGGGAGCTTAATTCAGACAGGGTCAATTTTTCATGTGTCTTTACACTGCTGTGGCAGAGAACAAGAGCTTTGAACTGGTTATTTTACCATAGCATGTACAACAGTTTAAAGCTGCTTTTACATTGCATAAGGAAGCTCTGGTGTGAACAGGACCCAGGCCCACTCCAGGAGAACAGGTACCTCATCCCAGTACAGAGCTTACAAAAGTTGTAGGCAGAAAGGAAGTTCAGCACAGGTTACCTCAGCAGCCCAAGTTCGCATCCTTTCCTCCTCAGAGGGCAAAGAGTATTTGAAAAGCCTTAAGTATGCACATGCACAAGTGCTGGCAGGACTAGCAAAGCAATGCAGTAAATAGGCCCTTATTGCCTGTCCCCTGAGCAGGGCTATGGGTGGAGGGAGAGAAACAACCCCTTCTGTGTTTACTGGGAGCACAATAACAGCTGAGCAAATACAGCTCATGGGGATAGCATAAATCTCTCCACACTTCTGTTAGTCATCAGTATTGATACCCACTCCACCCTGTTCTGTCTGGGATCATGGCCCCTCCAGAGTTTTCTGGCTAAAGTAAAGGTAAAAAGAAAAACAAATCTTGCAGGTGTTCCCATCTGTACCAGTTGAGCAGCCTTTGCGTTACCTTGGTACTCACACAATTTCATTTCTCAAGGCAAAGGCTACAGAGGAAGCAGATGTTACTACATGTTCCAGTGCTGAACAAGTACAATGCAAAGGTTTAACAGGTGGGTTATAATTTTCAAAAATGCATTATTCCAAGTGGCTCATTAAACTTCAGCTATCCAGAAACACATGCTTCCCCTGCCATTTTTCTTCTGCTCTAAGAGATAAGGCTGCACTGCATTCCCACCAGTGTTATGTGATGAGAATCCTACTCACTATGCACCCTCTAGCTTGAAAGAGGGAGGACTGGCTGAAGGAAGCACCATCTCACGGACTACAGGAAACTTAGTGAGGAACTTTCCAATGCACAACTTATGTCATTTTGCAGAACCTGTGGGCACTGCATCCTGCCCAGCGAGGAAAAGAGTGTGCTCCACAGGGTTCCCAACCCACACAGGAATGAAGATCCACACCTGCACATCTTGAAACCTATCAGCTGAAAGCGACCTGTCCTTGAAATTCTAACTGAATTGCCTTTCAGGCGGGCCTTGGACTCCTTATACCATCCCATCTCACAAGCAGTCAGTCACACAGTCCGAGCCCTCCTAGAGCTACAGCCAGACTAGCTGAACTATGGCACAAAAAGAACAATGCTCTTTTTATGGCTGTGGTACATCATCCTGGGAAAAAACTCTGAATATTTTC